>CAUYRH010036342.1:0-84012 GCA_963574655.1 Perodicticus potto | reverse complement strand
AGATAGCCAACCACAGACCACTTATACTTGTGAGCCAAAAGAAAGTTTGAAGTTATTATTTAGGAAACAGCTAGAAAAATCCTAATATGGTTTTCTTTTAGCATCACTGAATAAGTGCTTCTGACCTGATGCTGTTCTACCCTTTCCTATTACTGATTACACTAATCAGATTTATGTTTTCCAGAAAGGTCATCAAGCCACACGCAATAAAGATGGTTCCAGTCCATGAACCCCTGTATCACTCTCCCTCTGGAGAAACCCCAACTGCCCCCTTCTATCATCGCCCGAACCAGCAGGAAGCAGTTAGATCGAGTCTTCGCCCCTTTTCCCTCACAGCAGTTGGGGTTTCTACTCAGAGAGGGAGAATTGATACAGGACATCTGGCACCCTAGCCAGCTCAGCGGAGCTGGCGGACCTGCTGCCTCCTCCTTGGTGGTGTTGGTGCTGCGGCAGCCAGCTGAAGAGCCAGCGGGCTGGATGACAGGCAAGGAGGGGGACCTACAACGCCCACCAGAGGCTCCAATAGCCAAAAAGGCTGGACTACTGCTGCGGAGACACCTGTGCCTTGGTGTCTCCTTCACTTTACACTTGGGACTAAATGTGGAACCCCCATTTCCTATGCCTAGGTCAGTTTCTTGTGAAATTCCTAGGCCTGAATTCCATGGATGGACTGTGTCCATTCATTGATACACTCATTCACCTTGCCCCAGGTGGAAGGGACTGTATTCATTTGTTTCCTGGCCAAGGAATCCACACACCTATATATACCCTGAGGCTAGAGGCCTAGAGGAGGAGACGGGGAAAGACCGGGAGAAGAACGGAGAGAGCATCTCTCTCGCCACTTGAAATCTCTCCCTCTACCAGGAGCTTTGGTGTTTTCTGTATTCTTTTCTGTAAATCAATTCTGTCTTACCACGTGGGGGGCGGGGGAATAATGTAATGAAGAATAATAAAATACATATATTTAAAAATTAAAAAAAAAAAAATAAAAGGAATTAAATTGGTTTGCTCTTACCCCAGGGATCTAAAACTCCCAAATGGGGAGGTGCCTGTGGCTCAGTGAGTAGGCCCCGGCCAAACTGCAACAAAAAATAGCCGGGAATTGTGGCGGGTATCTGTAGTCCCAGCTACTCGGGAGGCAGAGGCAAGAGAATGGCCTAAGTCCAAGAGCTGGAGGTTGCTGTGAGCTGTGATGCCACAGCACTCTACCGAGGGCAACAAAGCAAGACTCTGTCTCTAAGAAAATAAAATAAACAAATAATTAAAACTCCCAAATGTTGGGAACCTTCTAACAAGGTAGTTTTTGTTGTTGTTTTGGTTCTTAATATGCAACACAAAAATACCTACATAGAGTGAGGCCATTTGAAAAGCTTTTGTTAGCATTTAATTCAATTGCTTCGCAGTGATCACTGAGATACCACTTTCAAGGAATTTACAAATGATAGGGTAAATGCGCATGTTTACACATCTCTAAAGATGCCAATCATTAAATTAGAGACCCAAACAGGCCACCATCTGCAAAGAAAATGCTATGTAAGCAGAAAAAATGAATAAAATAATGTAAGCCGGAAAGAAGTGCTGAGCTGTGTAGATACGGCCAGCAGCTAAGCCTGAAGGAAAGATCGGATTTCAGCAGTCACAAAAGGAGGAGGAAAGGGCAGGAAGTCATCCCAGTTAGGCTGACGGCGGGAAGCAGTGGTTTCCGGTAGATAAGCTCATGGCGTGTTCAGACAGCAGCGGGTAGTTGGATGGAGCTGGCTACGTAGAGGTTTGGGGGGACTGGGGCCAGCTTCTGGTAGTGTTCAGGAGTGATGTGGGAAGTTGGAGTGTTCATCTGGGGCAGTGGGGAGCTGCCAAGGGCTTCTGAGCTTGGAGAGAATGTGGCAGAATTCCGTTGCAGGTTTGTCTGAGGCGGAGTGAGGAGAGGATGGAGGCAGGGAGACCTGGTAGGAAGCTGCCGGAGCAGATGGGGTGAAGGACTGAGGCCCTGGGCCTGGGCAGAGCAACAGAGGTGCCAGGAGTGGCAGGCAGAAACAACCGCCAGGAGGAAGATGCCCTTCTACACCTGCGGGTTGAGCAGAGAGATGAGGGGCAAGGCCGAGAAGAGGCAGGGAGCATGGCTTGGGTTTTGTACCTGGGCATCCAGGGGGATAGAGACACTGGTAGGAAGAGGAGAAAGCAGCAGTTTGGGAACAGGAAAATAAAGCCGCTGAGCTTCATCGGGGACAAGCTGTTAACAACGTTGACGTAACCTGAGCCCTGTGATTCCGGGAAACAGCACCTATTAAAGAAATGTCCCCTCATTTGTGTTCCAGGAACTGGCTTACTGGGAAGAATATTGCTCCCCATAGGACTCAGGGAAGGTTCACGTGGCACCCCCTTGTTTACCTAGCCAGACAAGACCAGACACAGACCCTCCAGGTTCCCGTTCTCTGCCTCATAAATGATCGGATAACTGCTTGTTGCACTGATGAATGGACACAAGATGCTGGCTAAGCAAGCTTTGGTTCAGCTCCTCTTTCACCGGAACCCGAAACATCGTCTCACCTGGAGCTTGAGCCAGCAGCCCCTCCTGAAAACAGGCTAGCCTCAGGGTCAAGCTTTCATCTGTGTCTGACCAGGCCTCTGCTGTTCCTCCCGCGGCCTCACACCTGGTCCTCTCTTGTTTATTCCTCCCTGGAAAAGCAAAACCCTTTGTACCTGACTTTTGAGACACCTGCTGACTGTACGGCCGGGGTGTCCTCCTTATTGCAATAGTCCCTTTCCTTCCTTGAAATGATCCTTTTGAATAAGTCTCTCCTTACTAAGTCTGGGTTTGTTTTTAATTTGACACTATTAATTTGTAACCTCAGGCTGCTGGCCTCTCGCCTGTCCTTTGTATCAGCTTTGTCTGCTTGTAGTTCTACTTCAGGGATCTACTTGGCCACCAAGGTGCTGCCAATGAGGAGACAATTGTGCTTTTCCTCTGGATTCTTCCTTTTCCTAGTTCTTCTCCCAGCCAGCTCGAAGTTCTGAGAAGCCAACACTTTCTCAGTGTTGTCCATCATGTCATACCCTTGTAGGTGAATTCACTCACTCAACCTGTTAGGCCAAATTCAAGGTCGTATGCATAGGCTACCTATGGTACACGTGTCTATCGATATCTGCCCAACAGATATAGAATTCAAACCTCAAGTGCAACCCAATGTATAATTTTAAATTTCTTGATAGCCACATTAAAAAAGGAAATATAAACAGGTGAGAATAATAATATATTTTGCTAAACCAAATATATCCAGAATATTATCAATATAAACTAAATTTTAAAATCTTAAGAGTTTTTACATTCCTAGGGTGCATATTGTATACATACAGCTCATCTCAATGTGGAATGTGATTTTCTACTGGACAGCACAGCTATAGATTTTGATGTGTGATGTGCATCTATATTGATCAGTGTCTAACCAAGAAGCAGAAACTACCTGAGTATTTCAACAGAGGGATTTTAATGCAGGGAATTTGTTATGCAGCTGGTGGAAGAACAGAAGCCAAACATATAATGGTGGGGCAACCCACGGATTAATGATGGCAGAAGACCACCCACAGCTGCAGGCAGAGAGGAAGGAGGGGGCTTATGAGAGAGCTCAGGAGGTGGACTCGACTGGTGGAAGCTGAAACTTTAGTAGACTTGTCATGAAGAACCCACCACAATGGATGAGGCATGATTTTTTCCCAGAAATAAGGCAGGGAGGAACGGGAGTAACACTCTGGCTTCTCCCTTTAGTCCTTCAACCTTCCTTCAGCGCCTCCTATTGACTGAAACCCAGCTTGAAAAGCTGCTGCCCTGTGAGCCTGGGAAACAGCCCTCGGAGGTCAGGGCCTTTCAGAGCAGAGCAGAGCGGAAAGAGGCTGAGGAATGAGTCTGAGGCCCAGCCATGGAGCAGCACAAACTTTTATTGCTTGCATCTCCTTGCTGGTTATTTTACAAACAGATAAGGGAAGTTACCTAGGAAATGTTAACTGGTACTAAAATTTGATGGCCAGAAAGTAGCTAGATGGCTTACATTGTGTCAAGTCTGCCTCTCTTTGCCTCAGTTTCTCCATCTATTAAATAATAACAATACTTTCACCATCAGGATTTTTTTTAGGACTAACTAGAATCTGACCCAAATGTGAAAGCAGTCAACAATGGTCACGGTTATTCTTATAAATTAGCAAGCAAAGGGATTCTAGGCGGCGTCGATACAAGCAGGGACCACACAGTGACTGCAGGGGTGGGCAGAAAAGACTAGCAGGATGGGGGGTGGTGGCTAAAATTAGGCAGAAAGTCAGAGTCCCAACCAAGTGGGCCAGGTTGGGATCAGTTTCCAGCTCTATTTTTCATAAGGAAAGGATGTTTCACTACCCCGTTAAGGCAGAGACTTTGAATAAGCCATTTAACCTCTCTGTATTTGAAATGCTGATGCCTCCTTCCTAATCAATGATACAACCTGCTTGTGATGTTAAGACAAATCCATCTATTTCCATGTCCTTGCAACGCTGGCACATTCTGCAGATGAATCACATCACCTTTGATTCTACCCTGAAGACTAAGAAGAATGCTTTCAAAGACCAAGCGCAGCCCAGACATGTTATCAATTTGCCTTCATCTTTCTTCCTCATAGGTGTCCTCTGATCCACAGACACCGTGTTGAGATGAGCACTGAGACCGTGAGGAAAAGAAACCTCAAATACAAAATGTCTTATGCTGGCTTTCCTAGGAGCAGAATCTAAGACAGAAAATCTCGTTAATGTCATTTGCTGAGTGAGTGCTCTTAAGAGAAGTGGAAACGCAGGAAGCAGGATGGGTGGGAGGAGAGAGCTAAGCAAAGGTGCAGTCTTGGCTGGAGATTAACTTCGGCCTGATTTCGTGAGGACCCCTGAAACATGAATTGTTCCGCAGTGTTGTTTCTATGTTGAGGTAAGAGGGCCGAAGGTGACCATTTGTACCACGTGAGTCATTCATTGGCCTCTGAACATTCCTAGGGGGTGAGCATAACTTCCTTGGTAAGATAACCATTCTTTGGAGGACAGTGCTTAGGAAAAGAAAGCACCTTGGACAGGTAAACTACCAACGCCCACAGTAATTGGTGATGGGGTGCACCCATAGGTGAAAAAAGATCTGGGTGAGGCACCAACAGTGTCCACCCCTCAAAACATTGGCAAATGTGATACTTTTCTCCAATTTTGTTGGACTTGGGAATCCAAATAATCCTTTGGTTTCACCCTCCCCTTTCCTTGTCACTTAAAAAAAAGAAAAGCACCCTGACATCATCACTTAATTTTTATTCCATGAAGTAAGAAGGAAATATCTGTATTAATAAACTATTTAATAATACAATATTGAAAATAGCAAGACGACAGATTCTGGGTTAAAATTCACATTTGATGGGAATTTTCTCAGCAATGTGCTTTATCCCTTTTGGTTCACAGTTCTTCAGTGTCAACTAAATTTTAACCATGCAAAAATCATATTATTTGGTCTTTATCCTAAAAGTGGCATTTCTGTGTATTTGGGTCAGAATTTTCCCTTGAAAATTTTTGCAATGAGGGAAAAGAGTTGGGTCAGCTATACAGACATAATATACAGAAACGGTAATCGCAAGCTTCTCATTTTAGCTCTAGTTCTCCACCACACAGAGGCCATTACATGGCCATCAAGCACATGTAATAGGGACGGATATAGTCCCAGGGCAGCAAGGATAAGGGGGAAAAGAAAGTGAAATAGGAAATGAGAAAAGGCAAGAAGAGGGAGATGTTAGTAGGATGTGCTGCAGTTGGCACAAGAGCCAATTGGGTGCATCTCTTTCCAACTCCACATCGAGGGACATCACATCAATTGCTCAAAATTAGCCGTAGTGGAAGGATTTATGCCATGGAAATTAGCAAATGCTATCAGTCAGGGCTATTTTTGCCTAGAGAGTCTGTTTTTAAACACTTACCAGTATAGCAGTGGGTATTACCAAGCTGGCCACAGCTTCATAAGAAAATGCAGCTGGTGTGTTTGACGGGAAGATTTCATGGAGCAGTTTACTGGTGGGGAAGAAGGGAGAAAAAATGATGTGTCGGCTTCCCAATAACACCTGTCCCACAGTGCATGAACTCCCCCACCTTCATACCCTGAAGTGCAGCCCCTTAGCTAAGTGCCGCAGTTGGGAAAGCAGTCAGAGCTTGTCAGTCCTGTTTATTTAAACTCTGAAGCTGTTCAAGGAGTGTGCTGTAAGCCTAGTTCAGAGTCCTGCCCTTCCTGTGAGTGAGACTGAGTCGTATTGGGAGACGCCACCAACAGCGGGGCACCTCTCCATGAAGCACTTAACAAAGAACCAGCAAGGCAGAAGGGGCTTGAGAGAATGTGAGAAGGTAAATGAGTTGGGTAGGCTAGAACACTTTTCGCCATGGAATATATTTTATTTTTTTTTCTGTTAGATCATTTTTATTTTATAGGGAATCAAATGTTCATGTCTTAAATATCGGTCAACACTAGGTACCTCAATATTGAGGTCATATAAAGCATAAATAGTCCAAGTAATGGCATTGTACTATATCATGGAATTAACAATGATATTATTATAACTGCTTTTATTAAATCATAGCTGTGTACATCAATGCATTTATGGGGTACAATGTGCTGGTTTTATATATGATTTGAAATACTTACAACAATGGTTAACATAGCCTTCATCGCACTTTCTTAATTACTGTGTTAAGACATTTATACAAGAGCCTCTACCAAACTTCTTGCTGTCTTCAAACAAGGCAAAAATACATTATCGAAATTCAGTTCGATCAGAGAGAGAGAAGCAGCAGGGGTTCTAACTGTTAAGCGACCTTGTGCAAACTGGATACGTCATACACCACGTCCGACTGGCCATCTATCTTTTCTTTGACACACGCTTGATGGTGCTTACATTTTAACATTAGCATATCCTAATTAATTGTCAAATGCCAACCATTATAATTCAAGGAAGGCCAAACATTGCAGAGAATTACTTATTCATCTGGAAAGGTCAGCCCAATTATAGTAGATAAAGGCTTGGACTGTCTTCTGTCCATCGTTAACGGCAGGTATCTGCCGCTCCACACATTCAATGACAACACGCTAACTCGTCCGTGTGCCAGACATGCAAAAATGCGAAGAAAATGAGTTCAAGCCTTTACCCTTGAGGAATTCATGGTTCAACATGGGGGAGAAAGACATGTAAATAAATCAACTTAATGCAGCCAGGTAAGGAGAAGGCATATGCTAATTTGATGCCGTGTTTGCCGTGTTTTCTCAAGTGAGATGGCAAAGCAGTGCTTCATTTCCTATACAGAACAGAGAACTTATTCTGCAGGAAGGTATTATGAATCCTCAGCAGTTTGGAAAATGGTCTTCTCATCCTTTTTATTTCTTTTTTTAGACAGAGTATCAATCACTCTGTTGCCCAGGCTAGGGAGCCATAGTGTCAGCCTAGCTCACAAAAACCCTGTACTCCGAGGCTCAAGCCATCCTCCTGCCTCAGCCTCCTGAGTAGCTGGGATTACAGGTGGCCACCACAATGCCTGGCTAATTTTTTTTTCTATTTTTAATAGAGATAGGGTCTCACTGTTGCTCAGGTTGGTCTCAAACTTCTGAGCTCAAGGGATCCACCCACCTTGGCCTCCCAGAGTGCTAAGATTACAGGCATGAGAAACCGCACCTGGCCTGATCTTCTCCAGCATTGCTTGTAACACCCCTCCTGCATGGTGAAACACTGGGTTCAGGTGCTGAAGTCCACCCCGAAGCAGACCACATTTCATACACTCTGACTGCATGGACAGAAGCACTTACTTTGTGCCCTTAGCGAGCCCTCCGCATGTATGCATTCAGTCCCTCACAGGACCCCATGTGTACGCACTACTATCATTCTTATTTTACAGATGAGGAAACTAAAGCTTAAGGTGATTGTGAAATACAACATTTACATATTATAGTAAGTGGCATAATGAACACGGGTCCGAGATCATGTTATCCAATGTCCCTGTGGTCTGTGGATCAGCTGCCTATTCGTAAAGTATTACTGATCTGTGATGAGATGGGAGCTTGCACCAGAATGCAAATCAACTCTGTCATTGTTTGTAATTCATCTAACTTTTCTTGGTATGGAGATTTACTCACTAAAGCACGCAGTGCATTGATTCACAATCTAGTGCAAGCTTCTTGTCATGAATCAGCAGTACACTAAGACTCCTAGAAGCATAGTACCTTAGACAACTGTCGAGCCCTTCTTCTTTCACATCTCTGGGAGAAGAGTAGTAAAATGCACTTAGTTGGTTTTGAGACAGAAGTAACTGGGAGGCCCCCAGCTCCTACTGTAGGGAGCCTATTCCAAAATTTCCAAATCTGCTGCTCTGGTTGAATATGCTTCTTCCTGCCTCCCAAAGAAACATACATTTTAGAGGGCATTGCCAGCCTTAAAATTGGCCAGGGAATTTTTTGTGATGGTGTTATTGGCCAAGCTCTTTAGCACTTTGTGACTATTTTATACCTATAACACATCCTTTTGGTCACTTCAGTGCCCAAGACAACAGAAGTGATGTGCACGAGCCCTCCTTTTCTGTGCTCACTTGCCAGCATCCGTTCCTGTACTCAAGGGCTTCACTAATTATTTCTTTTCCTCATATGATTTTCTGTCCTCATTTAATAAGACATTTCTAAACATGTGCCTACTCCGCAATCCAGCAATTCCAAGAGAAATGAGTGAGTGCTCAGAAATGATACAGGTATAAGAATGTCTGTAGCAACTTGATCCATAATAGCTCCAAACTGGAAACAACTCCATTGCCTATCAACAGAAGAATGGACAAATAAGTAGCGGTATACGGTATATTTAAACACACTCATCCTATGGATTACTATACAGCAATTGTATTTTTTGTTCTTTTTTTTTTTTTTTTTTTTTTTTAGTTGCAACCGTCATTGTTGTTTGGCGGGCCCAGGCTGGATTCGAGCCCACCAGCTCAGGTGTATGTGGCTGGTGCCTTAGCCCGTTGAGCCACAGGCTCTATACAGCAATTGTAAAGAAAAAAGTACGAGTACATACACAACATGATGACTTTAAGATGGAATGATGAGTGCAAGTAGCCATCTAGGCACAGAGCGCGTATTGTATGATTCTGCTTACATGGAGTTAAAGAACAGGCAAAATGATCGATGGTGATGGAATTCAGAATAGTGGTTACTTTTGAGGCATTGGGGTGGGTACAGATGGGTAGGTGGCACAGAGGAACCTTTTGGAGGCCTGGAAATGTTTCCTATTTGGATCTAGAAGCTTGAATGAAAAGGAATCTTTTTCAAACAGTACCCAAGAGAGGGAAAATATTTAAAGAATTTGGGGGTTCAGTTAAATTCAAAATGTACACATCTATTGACCCAGCAATTCACTTTTAGCAGCAATTCTCCAAAAGAAATAACCATGGATACGCACAAAGACTTAGCATCAACATATTTGTAGAGCCCTTTTTGCAGTTGGAAGCAACCAAAACAGCTTACATTTTCCACAATAGAGATTTGGTTAAGGAAATTATAAGACAGTCATATAATGAACTACTAGGTAGAAATAAACGTTGAGGTTGTAGAGAATATTCACCGTCATGAAAAATATTAACAATATTGTGTTAAGTGAAAAGTGGTTGGTTACAAAGAAGCATGTAAAATTTTAATCTGTTTTTATTTTAAAAGTCTGTATGTACTCATACATTAATATATATAAGATACAAAATGCATGTTATGAACATATAGTTATATTGTATTTAAAACACTCACAGTAGATCTACCCACATGCTAAACTCAGGGGTTATATCATGAATAACATTTTACTTTCATCTTTGGGCTTTTTAGGATTTTTCACATGTTTTCAACAGTGAACATTTATTACTCATGCCATCAGAAAAACACTAAACACAAAGTCTATAGGCTTTGTGCCTATTAAGTAACGTCCGTAGGTTTCCATCAATATGAAAATGTAAATGAGGTTATTAGGCAAAAACAAATTGCATCGTTGTTTGTGACAACATGTAAATCCACCAGCCAAATTTCAATGGGTGAATTAGCCACTCTGAAACCAATGATTACACCCTGAATGACCTCACAGTAGAATGCCTTCACCAGCTGGGAATAGTAATAAATATGTAGCCTGGCGGCAATAATTCTCCATTGTAGGAACCTTCAACTGAACCAAATACTTAGTTGAAAAACGTCCATGATTCTGCAGTTGCCACCACTTATGGAACTGCTTGATGGAGATAAAATATGATTACAACTTGGCTTTAAAACAACATTTTAACCCCTTTGTCACTTTTACCTCAAAGAAGTTGTCAATTAAACAAAAGTAAAATTTTACTGCTCTGAAGTTTCATAAAATAGAGGTTTGCTGGTATCAGGAGTTAGGAGTCTGTATTGTCAATTCCTTTCATTCATCACTGCTTACAGATGTTAAAAGACATACCTTTTTCCTTTTAAGAAAAATATGAGCATAGGGGTATCAGCTGTACCAATACCAACTTCACTGACAGTGTATTTTAACAACTCCAACTCAATTTCCGCTGATGCCATAGCATCCTGAAGTTATCAGATAAAACCATGCCTATGTGCTTTGCTACAAAATCCCTGCAAGGGATAGCTGTAGGCAGTGGGATGTTTTTTTTCCCCCAATGGGAGAAAGGTATCTATAGTAACTATTTTTATCCACTAACATTATAATTTCATGTTGGCTAGAACTGCCTACGGCTTTATTGGTAATAGCCAGCTATTAAGGGAATCCTTGAGAACACTATTCTAGAAGCCCCCACCTCTCCTTTCTTCCTTTACCTGCTAAGTAGTCGTTAAAAGAAAATTACACAGGCACAATAACCTAGTTAAAAATTACAGGGTTTTTTGAGCCCTTGCTTCAGCTGCTGATGGGTGACTTGTTTTAATGTACCTTTTTTTTTTATAAAACAGACTTTTCCTAGGCTGCACACACCAAAACTTGCATAATATTGTGATAATTATATTGTATATTCTACTTTAAAAAAAATACAGTATATTGGTGATCCCATAGCTCGCCCTCAAAGCCTCTGGGTTGGGTGATGAGTGTGGATACAAGCTGTCTGGACTGGAGATGTGGGGAAAGAATAGATGGGGGCTACTGGCTGGACCCCCCACGGAATGTGTGTGGAGTTGCTGTGTGTGTGTGTGTGTGCGCGCATATTATGCATGTTGGTGTGTTGCTGAGAATGGGGTGGGCAGTGATAGACGTTGACCAGAAAAGGCTTCATGATCAGTTGGCAAATTGTGATTAATACAAGAATACTAGAAACTCTAGTCTACCAAAAAAAATCTCTAAACCAGTGTCCAGCAATCATCTTCTGTAAAGAGCTATGTATTAGTTTCCTCGGGCTGCCATTCACAAATTACCAAACGTGGTGGCTTACAACAACAGCAATTTGTTCTCTCACAGTTCTGGAGACCATTAAGTCTAAAATGAAGGTGTTAGCTGGGTGACACTCCCTCTGAAGGCTCTAAGGGAGACTCCTTCCTCTCCCAGCTCCTGGGGGTTTCAGGCATTCACTGGCTTGTGGCCGCATCACTCCCACCTCTGCCTCGGTCTTCACGTGGCCTTCTCTCCTCTCCTGTATCTGGGTCTTCTCTTCTGCCTCTTATAATGACATTTGTCATTGAATTTGGGGCCCACCCAGATAATCCAGGTTGTTCTCCTTTGAGATCCTTAGTTTAATCATATTTGCAAAGACCCTATTTCCAAATAAAGTTGTATTAATAGGTCTGGGTGTTAGGACATGGACATGTGTTCCTGAGGGTCACCATTAAACTTGCCCCAGGTCAGATGATAAATATTTGAGGTTTGTGGTCTATATGGTCTCTTGCAACCAATTAACTCTGCTGTTGTAGAGCAAACGAAGCTGTGTGCACAATATGTTCACAAATGGATGTGACTGTATTCCAATATGACTTTATTTACAAAAACAGCTGGCGGGCCAGATTTGGCTTTTGGCTTATAGTTTATCTTGTTTAAAGCACTTTCCTGGAACTCATGACCTTAACAGTATAGTCCCACCTGGAAATTCTGATGTTTATGTTACTGCTCCTGGGAATAAAGCCTCAGTTAAAGTAAAACAAATTTACCTAATGCCCTTTGAACAGGTTTTCCTGGCTTCCCACTTTTTTTGCCCACCAAATGCCCACTTGCCTCTTGTAAACATTGCCTGGCAATAGAGTGGGTGTGCAATGTGACTCACTTTTTTATAGAGTATCTCAAAATTTAGGAATGTAGACAGTTGATGGCATTTTTTAAGGAGTAAGATGCAGATGCTTTTCACTTTGCTTTACACCCTCATTCCTATAACCCAATATTTGCCTTGAGCATGGTTGCCAGATAAATACAGTTGAATTTGAATTTCAGATAAACAATGAATACATTTTCATTATAAGTACTTTCCAAACATTTCATGGGATTTACTTAACACTAAAAAATGTATTTCTTATTTATTTGAAATTCAAATTTGACTAGGTATCCTATATTTTTATTTGCCAAATCTGAAAGCCATGAGCATTTCTTACTTTGGTAAGCAGAAACAAAGTGATAATAAGAAAAAAAATAAAATATAAGGTGTTGCCATTATGACTCAACTCAAATTATAGTGCAAATTCAGTCATATACAATACATAAACAGGTATGACTGAGCTCTAATAAAACTATATTTGCAACACCAATAGCATCCAAGACTTAGCTCATGGCCTGTAATTTACCAACCCCTCATATAGATGAACCAGAATCTATTTATATTATCCTTACAGATGATAATCGATAACACAAAATTAAATGATTCTTAAGGACCCCAGAGAATATATCTCTCCTAAACAATTTACTTCATTCTATACAATATTTCAAAGTTTCCAGTAGTGCTGTACATAAACTCTTTAAATTCCTTTATTGTTAATTACTACATTTTCTATCTGGTTGTGGGTGGTTGGGAGAAAAGCTATGGACCGTATATGAGGTCAGAAAATTAAGTTAACGAACTTGTCTGAGAAGAAGTGCTGTATACCTCATTGCTGAATATCACTATGGTCACCTTTGAAGTCCGCCCCTTGGGAGGCTATGCACCAAAGCCAGCACCTAGTTCACCCTTCAAAGCCATTTTGGAACTTTGTTTCCTGGAATGGCCATAAGAGCTATTGTCACAGGAGGCCTGGCAATTAAGTTCACTAACTCAGCCTAGAAAAACTGCTATGAAGGGTGGACTAGGCACTGGCCTCAGTGCATAGCTTCCCAAGGGGTGGGCTTCACAGGGGGCTGCAGTGATATTCAGCAGGGAGGTATGTAGCACTTTTTCTCAGATGAGTTCACTAACTTAATTGTCCCGCCTTGTATGTTGATATTACATCTGGCTTACTTACTGAACTCTGATGTTCTATAAGGGTTTGAGTTGATTAAATTGTTTTTTTTTCTAGGTGAATAATGATATAAACCGAAAATAATGACAATTTCTGATATTCACACATCTTTTTTTTCTTGTCTAAATGCACAGTCTAGGAACCCCAGAATAATGCTGACTGCTTAGTGAAAACAGCTCAACTTGTCTTACTTCTTTTTTAGCATTTTCTTTAGTTTTGTTCCCATTGCATTGACTTTATTATAGTTTTATAAAAATTATTTTGCTTCTGCTTTTTATATGAAGCAGAAATCAGGGGCCCAAATTTGTAACATATTTAGGACTTTTGGATCTAAGTCCGAACGCCAGTAGTGGTGACTTATTAAAAATCCTGGCACTGGACCAATTTAATTCATTTACTGAAGGGCATATAAAACTCTTAGGTTGCCAATGGAATATGAAAAACTCATTGTTATACCAATCACCAGCGAGGGGTATGGGTTTTGGCTTAAAGAAATCATTAGGGACCATTGGATGATGTAGTCAATTAGCATGGCTGTCCAGAATGATTGGCTTCTGGATTCTGAGTCAAGAATTACTTTAATTTCGTGATCAATACATACTGTAGATGGGGTTGCTTCTGCAATCTTAAATACCAGTTATTAAATTATTGTTACCCAGTTCCAAACCTGCCCGTTACGCTCTGCTCTGTGATGCCAGGCCTGGGACTCTGCAGTAGTTCTTCTCTGCCAGCTGATCCCTGTTAGGCTCTGTAACTAAGGGGCACCAGAAGTGGACTGTACGGCTCCAAGAGAAGGACTGGATTTTCCGGTTTCCTCTGGGCTTCCTTTTGGATTCCTGCTGCATATTGTCATCATCCCAGCCTCATCTTTACTCTGGCAATGGCTAGGCCACCCTGTAGCTGCAGGTGAATTTAACTTGCCCTTTTTTCAACACATGCAGAACCAGCTTCATTGCATGACACCAACCCTGAGACCCCAGCACACACCAAGCAGTGTGCCTTTCACAGGGCTCAGAGTTTTAACTCTGTGCGCCCCTCCTCCCCCAAGTTCCTAAAATTTTACAAACCCAATTTCTTCTCTTTGTTGCCCCAGAGGTATCTGCTCTTTCCTGCAAGTTCCACCTCTACAATACTGTAGTGTTTTCTGTTTTAGCCTTTTCAGTTTTGTAGTTAATACTTTGTATCTAGTTAATGATTCTTTATATTAAATTCTCCACAGCACTCTACCCTGGGCGACAAAGTGAGATTCTGCTAAAAAAAAAAATAATAATAATAAAATAAAAATAAAAATAAATAAAAATGAAAGTAAAAAATAAAATAAAATTGCTGCTGTGATTTCTGTCTCTTGACTGATACATAGCTGCAGCCAGAGACTTCCTTCCTGGCTGCGTGGATTCATGTAGGGCTTTTCTTGACATTGCCCTCTTTTTAGAGGATCCTTTCACTTTTTTGAGAGCACAAGGTTTTAGGTGAGGATCATAAGTTGCCCATGACTAGGCTACACACATATGTACGTGTGTATATATTTGTTTATTCATACAAATTTTTCAACTATATGATGTGAAAGCAACGTGTTGCATTCAATAGAGACCATACTTTGCTATTTGAATTTTAACCTTTTCCAGGGGTTAGTGATATGCAGTAGGACACTTTCTTGCCATGCAGGGTAGCTCCTGGTCTGCCACATGACCATGACGGTAAACAACCATGGGATTTCAACACTTTGTTATAAAACAGCCTTTGTATTAGATGATTTTGCTCAACTGTGGGCTAATGTAAGTGTTCTGAATATGTTGAAGGTGGCTAGGCTAAACTATGATTTCAGTAGGTCAGGTGTATTACATGCATTTTTCACTTGGTATAGTTTCAATTTATGATGGGTTTATTGGAACAGTACCCCATCGTGAGTCAAGGAGCATCTGCATATACATACATATCTCCTTTAAAAAAATTAGTTTCATTTGTACCAAGTTCTTTTCATTGCCTTTAAGATTTTTCTGCCTTTTAAAGACTTGAAATTCAAATATTTTATAAAGTGCCACTTTTCACGGTAATTGGAAAGCAAAACCAGTTTGAGCACTAATAAATATCAAAATTTTCAGAGTATGAAACTCAAAGACCACTTCCACCAAAGTAATTAAGTTTTGTCCACCAGAGCGTGGTATCTGAGGAAAGAGGAAAATGAAGATTCAGGACAGGGCACATATTAGTGATGAAGAAGGCAGAATGTGAGAAGTGAGTGAGAGAATTTCTTTTACCCTGTGGAAGTAAGAGATCTTATATGTATTACTGTCAACACATCTAATAATTAATATAGTGAGCAAAATCAGCTTTGTGTGAAAAAGAAATTATTTCCCCCCTCCCCCAGGGTCAGGAATATGGAAAAGTCATTGAAAAATAGCTCCATTAAGTTGGGTGAGAGAGAAACATCAGCACCTTACTGGGTGTTCCCAACATTCCTCAGGCACTATGACATAGGATGCAATTGAAAGTAATAAACTTATCAGTTGTAAAGACTTGGCATTGAGAGCAGTCAATACTTACAATAAGTTTAGATTTCTGTAGGAAACCCAGCACATACTCAAGCTTAAGATGAAGACGCAATTCTCTTCCTCCTGTTCACTAATACAACGTCTAATCCTTAGGGCCTCCTTATTCTCAATGTCATAAAGACTTTAAATTGGGTGAGAGGACCTAGAAAATTCCTAGTACTTTTAATAGTTTATAATAGTTAGTTTAGGATAGTTTATACTTGTTAGTGGTTCAATTAAACTCAACAAGCCTTTTAGATAGATAGATAGATAGATAGATAGATAGATAGATAGATAGATAGATAGGGTGTATATATAAAGGTCCTACCTTCTCTTTCTATCCATCCATCTATCCCAGACAATGAGCTAGGCATAGAAGACCTCCCAAAATTGCATATCCTCATCCTCTTGTCCACTTCCTCACACTTGGCATGTAGTTTCAGGAATAAAGTAGAAAGTAAATTCTACATGGAAACACAAATATTTTACAAAAAGTATTTCTGAGTATGCTATTCCTCATCTTACGGGGCACTATTTAAAACCGAGGTGAAAAAAACAAAGGACTTAATTTTTGTCCACACTCCACTATGTCCCTCCACCAGAATCTTTAGCTTATTCCTGGAACAATTGTGCCCAGAACACTCTTCCACCAACCACTTCTTTGCCTGGCTAGCAATTATTCATGCCTTAAGATTCCGTCCACCCTAAGGTTTTCTCCTATGCTACAATGGTCCTCTCTTTTAGCACATTTCAGCTCATGTTGGAATAATCCAAGTATTCTGTCACCACTTATAGACAAGTCAAGGACTTTGTCTGACTTGATTTTATGTCTCCTGTGATTATCTGAACACCTGGCACACGACAGGTGCTCAGTAAGTATTTCTTGTTGTGAACAAATTTACTGGCAAGTTGGAGATTAAGACATGCTAACATGAGAATATCGTCGGAGTTTTCTGTCTTTTCTTCTGTTCGATACAGAAGATTTAAAAGTGTTTGAAGAGTGAGCCCGTACGTAGTCTTTCTTTTATTCAACTTTTTCCTTCCCTATCTCTTGCCAGTGCCTGTTCATTGTCTTTTTGGACAATCAACGAATATGTGGGCTGCAATTTTTCATTTAGACCACCTGGTTGTAAATTTTTTCTTTTTTCAATCATATTCAAAGATGAGTACTTTTCTTTCCCTAAAGCAGATATCTTGTATTATATAATGAAATAGACTGTTCAAAGCTCTTTCTCACCCAGTGGTCCAAGCCTTTATTCATGTTCATTTTTTGAATTTCGACAGGTTCCCAGAAACAACTGCCAATGCTCCCTTCTGTGATATAGCAAAACCTTCGGTGCAGTTTGAAACTACCAACTGTGTGTGGAGCAGGATTTCTAGTGGCAAAAAAGGTAAGAAATAGAAATGCATTGAGCTGAATTCAATCAATATTTCTAACTTTTATGGAAGCAAAGGAGTTCGTAAGAACTCATTTATTTCCTTTGGCTACAGGTGGGTTTTTCCCTACGTTGCCTTTGTTCAAGTTAGTATCACCAGCCAGGACTTTCACGGGAGAGGAAAGGACTGGAAACCCAGCAGCTAGAATAAATAAAAGCAAAGAGAGCCTCAGGGGGAAAGTGGAAACATGGTAACTCCACGGTCTGCTTTATGCTCCTTAAGAGCTATACAGCAAGCAAGTGGCACGTCTCACAGGACACGTTTATTATTAGATGTTCATCTTCAAATTCAAGGCTAACCATTTCTATCCATACATATAACTCAAAGGGTAGGAAGCAGGTCTAAAATACAACCTTGAATACTAAATTTAATATATGGTAAAGCTATTCAGAAATAGATTTGGCTATTCTACTCCTCTGTTACTTGTGTAAAGAAGATAAAAAGAATGTAATCCCTGAGAAAAATATTTGGTGATTTTTAAGACATATTATTAGCCTTTGTCTTGAAGTATAAAATGTTTTTAAACACAAAGTTAAAGCATAGAAAATAACATACCTTTGCACCTAGACCTAGGTTAAACAGAATGTTTTACTTTTTTATTCCTTTTTAAAACGTGCACATTAAGTGAGGTGATGGTTATGTTAATCAGTTTGATTTCAGCATTCCACATCGTATGTCAGATCCTTACATTGTGCCCCATAAATGTATAGTTATGATTTAATAAAAATTAAGTTAAAAAGATAAATAAATCAATAAAAATAGAGTTACAGCTATAACTATAACCACTCCAGTTCTTCGCTCTCCTTTTGAAGTGTATATGTTTTGCTTCGCGTATGTTTTTAACTTTACCCATATAAGCATAAATCATTGGCAAATTATATTATTGTTTTGTGTTTTTAACTTTTTTTATCAGTGATATTGTGCGCCCTGCTTCTTTTGTCCCACAGGTTGTTCTTTAGCTTTGTTCAGGCCAATACACGCAGACCTAGCTCATTTCTCTTCACTATTCATGAGATCTCTATCTGAATACCACGCTTATCAATTATTTTATTGAGAGATAGTTAGGTTATTGCTAATGTTTCACTAAGTTATCACATGTTCACCTTCTTGTGCACATCTACAAAAGTTTCTAGAAATGAAATTGTTTAGTTGATGGGTATGTTTATCCGAATATTAACTTTTGTAGAAATGTTGCTCCAAGTAAGTAAACATATGTACAGTCTATCACCTATACTTTTGAGTTTCTGATTCTCTATGTTCAGCTCTTTGCCAACATTTGGTGTTTTTTGACTTAATACTTTTTTGCATTTCCCGGATCATAAATGAGGCTTTTTGCATGAATTTTGGCTCCTCCTGCTTGCCTTGCATAAATTGAAGACCTGTCTCCTGTTCCTGCAGGCATGATAAAACCCATATCCCCAGCTCACCAAGACTGAGAACCTTCTTACCCACCAGCCAGTCTGATTCTTTCCACTCCAGTTATAATTCCCATCATTGGGATACAGAGAAACATATGAGATTGATTTATGTTATTTTTATCTATATAAAATTAAGCATTACTAATATTTTATATAAATTTTGACACTGGCATACTCATTCAGTCATACATCAGATGGTCACAATCAGCCCATAGGACATCCTGAAGGAATAAGGGGACTATCAAAATGTAAAGGGGTTGATCTTTTATTCAGCACTGGCACTTTGTGACATGCAGTTTATGTATAACAGCAGTAGTCCCCAACCTTTTGGTACCAGGGTTCGAGTTCATGGAAGAGAATTTTTCCCACAGACCAGAGGGAGGGCATGGTTTCAGAATAATTCAAGTACATTACATCTCCATCTCAGATCATCAGGCATTAGATTCTCATAAGGAGCACATAACCTAGATCCCTCACATGCACTGTTTACCGTAGGGTTCAAGCTCTTATGAGAATCTAATGCCCCTGCTTATCTGACAGGAGCTGGGGCTCAGGCAGTGATACCAGTGACGGGGAGTGGCTGTAAATACAGATGAAACCTCACTCACTTGCCCCAAGCTCACCTCCTGCTGCGTAACCCAGTTCCTAACAGTCTACAGACTAGTACTAGTCCATGGTCCAGGGATTGGGGAACACAGTAGTACAGAATTTCATTGATTTTACTTTTATAGAAACAAAACATTTAAGCAGTAGAATCTTTATGATGCATGTAACAAGAGAGTGTAACATTCCATTGTTTTGTGCTATAGAATTATCTGGTTATCTTGTGGCAAAGTACTGAAATGTGTTATTGACTTAAACATTACTTGTATTTTTCTTCCATAGAAAAACTAATGTAATTTTCTGTCAAAGAATAGAAGTTTTGAATGATGATAAGTGGCTGTCAATAGTTGGCTACTTAGCAGACAAAAAATTGATGTCCCAATGTGTCTCTTCAAAATAAATATTAACATTTTAGAAAAACGTGCAAAAGTAACTGATTTGCCAAAGATATTTTATAGAGAGAACTTTTTCAAATAAATGTTTGGGAAAATTTCCAGCATTATGTAATTTTGTTACCCAAAATGATTTATCACTTGTAAAAAGTTATCATAAATATATACAGAAACATTTTGAAATCATATTTTTTAAGCTGAAAAAATCTTTCAAATGCAAAGGTTTTACTGGCTTTGAACCCCGTGAGATATATTTAAAAGCAGTTGTTTCACAAACTGGCAAGAATGACTGATTTGTATCATGGAAAATTGAACTGATAAGCAAATTTCAACAAAAACTTTGGCATAAATGGTGAGTGACCTCATTTCAAAAATGAGGTTCACGAATCAGCAGCAGAGGACAATGAAGCCTTTCTTATAAAAGGTGGCTATGGATCTTACGGTGCAGAAGCTTGTGCTATTACTCTCTGTAGTTGGAGATCTAAGAGGCATATTGCCATGGTCACTGCACCAGGACACTGGACGAACTTGCCAAGTTGTCCGCCTACCAGGACAAGTTTGCCAGCACCAGCCTGCCTCAGCACCTTCCATACCTATACTCCAGCCTCCCTACCCCCATTTGCTGAGTATGGAAGGAGATCTGAACTCCACATAGCCTATCACCAGGAAGGCTAAGAAAACATGTTTTTGACCTGTAGGGACAGGGGGAGAGAAATGGGCGGCTGAACGGAGGTAGAAAAATATGCAATTTCATCGAAACTTGTCTGAAATAGAATTTCTCAAATGCTTTTCTCTTCCTTGTATTTCATCACGTGCATGGTTTAAAAGCAAGTATTATTTGGACAATGAAAGGCCCAAGTGTTCATACAGGTAAAGTTCTTCTTTTTTAAACAAATACTCCTTTATAGCACATTGGGCTATGTTCCAAATCCTTGACCAAACACCATGCTAGAAATGAAGAAGCCACTGCTAGAAGGTGTTTCTGCTGGGAAAATGTTCTGTTTGGTGTTACATCCCACGGCTAAAGTTTTATTAAATTTTATCCCACAGGGTATGCTCTAATTGGCTTCCATGCAAATTTCCTAGTTCTAACTTCATTTTATTGATTAATGACTCCCAGTTGCAATTTAATTATCAAATGTGCTGATATGAGACTCAAAAAAATTCTTGGGGGTTCCCAACTTTTAGAAAGTATAAGATAGTTCCTAATAAGTATATTGGATTTCCTAATATACTATCTCTAATCTAGTCCCCGTACTATTTTTAAAAAAAAGTATTTTGTGACATCTGTTTATTTTCAAAAGTAAATTTATTTGAAAGCTTTATTTGTAACAATTGCTTAGTCCTGAACATAATCAAAGAAAAAATAAAGGTTTATAAAAGCAAAGGCCTAAATTAAAGAACAGGTACAACTTATGTTGCTTTCTTTTATCGAGCTAAGGATAGTATTGGGCCAACCCCATACGATGCTATTAACGCAGTAATGTACTATATGGACCCAGAAAGGCCCCTGTAATAATTATATTAGTTAATATAATGCTAGCTGCTAAAACAAATAATGTTTGAACTCTCAAAGGCATTGAAATTAGAAACCTAGCACAGTGGTATCATAGTTAAGAACGTGGTTTTCATAGAGCAATATGTGGATTCCAAACCTTCAGCTCTGATGTTTGATAACTGTGTAGCCTTTAACATGTTACTTCAACTGTCTAGTCACAGATTGGCAGAGAGGAAAGAGACAAAAGCTAACTTCATGAGGGATCCAGGAGCAGAAAAAGGACATTAGTGGGGGAAACTGAAGAAAGTCACAAAGGTGCTATGGGTTAGTCAGTAGCGTTGTAGTGATGTTAACTTCCTGGTTTCAACAAGGGTACCATGGTTACGCAAAAGGCACCATGGCTATGCAAAAATTAGGGGAAACTGAGAGAAATTGGGGGGGGTCTCTGTACTCTAGCTCTTCTCTAAGTCTAAAATGATATAAAAGTAAAAAGCTAAAACAATTAAAAGACCTTTTTGTAGCAGCATTTTGTCTGACACTGGCTTTGTAATCTGGTAGCAATGCTGTAGAGATGATACATCACCTCTGGCACTTCAATCTAATTTTTTTTTTTTTTTTTTTGAGACAGAGTCTCAAGCTATCGCCCTGAGTAGAGTGCTGTGGCATCACAGCTCACAGCAACCTCCAACTCCTGGGCTCAAGCGATTCTCCTGCCTCAGCCTCCCAAGGAGTTGGGACTACAGGCGCCGCCACAACGCCTGGGTATTTTTTTCGGTTGCAGCCGTCATTGTTGTTTGGCGGGCCCTGGCTGGATTTGAACCTGCCAGCTCAGGTATATGTGGCTGGCACCTTGGCCACTTGAGCCACAGGCGCCGAGCCTCAATCTAATTATTGCTTAGTTCACAAGAGGCCTAAATTAATCTGGTGTTTCCAACCTTTGCAGTTCTTTACTCAGACGTGGAAAGTTCATCAAAATATGTAAAAGAAAAAGGGTGGGCAGGAGAAAAATTTGAGAAGGGAGAAATGATGGGCAACTCCTGTTCCCTCACATCCCCCTTTTGAGAGAGAGTACAGAGGATGCTTATTTTCCTTCATGGCAGGGATTAGATTTTGTCATAGTTTGTTCAGGCTGCTATAACAAAATACATTAGACTGAGTCATTTATAAACACGCAATAGAAATTTACTTCCACAGGCAGGGAAATCAGAAACCAAGGTGCTGGCAGATATGGTGCCTGGCGAGAGCTTCTCCCTGCTTCAGAGATGGTTCCTTGTTGCTATGTCCTTACACGGCAGAAAGGCAAAAGGGACAAGTCCTGTGTCCTCACATAGCAGAAGACATGGAAGGGCCAGAAGCTCTGAGGCCTTTATATAAGGGGATTAAGTCTACTTATGAGGGCAGAACCCTCATGACGTAATCACTTCTCCAAAGATCCCACTGCCTAAAATAGTCCCCTTAGGGTTAAAGTTTCAACCTGTGAATTTTGGAGGAACAAATACATTCAAACTTAACATTTGCACTTGATGTTAAAATCACCAATGACCACACAAAAAAACCCGACCCTGTATTCCCCTTAGAGACACTCTGGAAAGACACCTCCATGTTCACAGCTTAAGGTATTTGACATGGCTAGAGATTTGTATGCCGACAATCCCCGAGTTACAAATAGGTGACTTACATACAACTTGCATTTGTGAACAAAGGCTATTACGGTAAGTCTCCGAGATGTGAGTTGTACATCAGTTAGTTGTACAACTTACAAATGGAGGCTTTTATAGGTAATAGGTAAATGTACCTGTTTCGACCTTCATACAGATTCAACTTAGGAACAAACCTATAGAACCTAGTTCATTCATAACCTGGGACTGCCTGTAGTTCTTTTTCCCTTTTTCTGTCGTGCCATCGGCCTAGCTTGTTCTGAATACCTGGGCTCTAGGGTGCTGTGGGGGTTTCCCTGGTGCCGTTGTTGTGTGGCTTTCAGCCAGGCAATGGGCAGGAAGAAGCAGAAGGAAGTAATCGGTTTCTCTTATGTCTTGACAGAGAGATCTATTCTCTGCACTTGTCCTTGTGAGGCATCT
Organism: Perodicticus potto; assembly: GCA_963574655.1. Classification (NCBI taxonomy): domain Eukaryota; kingdom Metazoa; phylum Chordata; class Mammalia; order Primates; family Lorisidae; genus Perodicticus; species Perodicticus potto. The sequence goes on along the minus strand of CAUYRH010036342.1, from coordinate 60,623 downwards.
TCAAAATGTGTGGCTGTGGCATGAGATTCACCTGACAGCATAGTAAAGACTCCAGGGTGGTTGGAGTTTATCAGCACAAAATGAACTGACGTGAAAGGGTGAGTAGGGGAAGGAGGAATACAAAGCCAGGCTGCGCTTTAACTGCTGCCCCACACCTCGGAGGTTTCTCTTCCTCTTCTGACCTTGGAAAATGGAGGGAATGTTTCCTCACTACGCTCTTCCCACTTGGACTCAGTGGCGCTTTCTGTCTCTAGGAATTGTCTTGATGTGGGATATTTGGGTCATTATCTGTGCCTCAGTTTCCTAATCTAGAAAATGCAGATGGCAAGAGGACTTACACTGAGGTCTGTTGAGAGAAGTAAATGAGTTCAGACTTCTAAGGAAACCAGAACAGTGCCAGGCACCTTGTAGCGCTCAATCAACATGAGCTTGTTGTTGTTCATGACAATGATGCCATTATTGGTATCAGAGCCCAGTGTATGGAAGGAGCTTCTCAATTGGAAAGAATACAGGCTTTGCAGTCAGAACACATGGGTCTGAATGCCAATTCCATCACTCATTAGTTAGTTGATTGGGGGCAAACTAAACCTCAGTGGTCTTAACTTTAGAGGAATGAGAGTTTCTTGCTTTAGAGATGTCAATAAAGTTTATGTGAGAAAAATGAAAGACTGTGATGCTCAATGTACGGTCACCATTATTTTTATTAGCATTAAATTAGGGACTAGCACGATTTAGTGATGTTCTGAGTGTGGTCAGCTCAAAGGCCACATTTGTGGCTGTAGGGCCTTTTCTGTGACGGACCAGTAGATGGCCTTAGACAGAGACCGGAAAGTTGAAAGTGGAAAGATCTTGGAAATTATCCACTTTTCTTGTTTTAAACACTTCAAGCATATTATTGTTGGGTAGCAAGCCACACTCTAACTTCACTTAGGTTAACTTTCTAACCCAACTTTCTCCCAGCTTCTGAGATTAGGCTGAATCCAAGCAAACAATGACTGGCAAGGTGGTTGAAGTCATTTGGGATAATACTAATAGGATTTGCCCAGCTGTGTTTGTTTACACAAGCTAACCATTCTTATTTAAAGATTGTTACCTGACAGCTTTGCAGTACACACACAAATAAAGAATGGAATTAGTATTTTGAAACTGGAAGCCGAGATTAGACCCTTTCTTGTATGATTTTATGCCAGGGGTTGGAAAACTAGTCTTGCTGGCCAAATGCATACCATTATTATGAATATAGTTACACTAGAATGCCATCTTGCCCATTTGTTTATGTATTGCTTATGGCTGCTTTCACACTACAAGGCAGTTGTTCATAAGTTGCAACAGACACTGTAATGAACTGCAAGATCTAAAATGTTTACTATCTAGCCCTTTGTGAAAAACATTTGTGGACCCCTGGCCTGTACAGTCTCAGTGCACAAACCAATATGGTAGACAATGTCATTGAACACACCACTTGATCATATATAGGTATCATAAAAAAATATGGACAGTTGGCTTAGAGAGTTTTTTCCTAGAGAAGAAAAAATGCCAGTTGGTAATTATTTTTGTAAGATCAGTGCGATAAAAGGAAAATACAAAACACTTCAAACATACTTGTCCATTTTGAACATCACAGAAATATTAAGAAAGTAGAACAAATATTTGCGAAGCATTTCACATTCCTTGAAAAAAAAGCTTCTATAAAGAAGCACAGAGCAGTAGGTAAATAGGCCATGTGTCATTTGGTTCAAAGTAAAGTGTCTAATGCCAGTAAAGTCATTCTTTCATAATTCTTTTTATTATTGAACATTAAAAGACAGTGGAAACTTAAAAACATAATAGGATAGAGTAAATGTCGGGAAACCATTATGTCAGTAGAAACAGAGTAGATATTACTTTCACTATTAACTTTCTTCTCCTCAAATTCACATAGAACATTTAAAAAATGATTATAATCATCAATTTATCTACTAAAAAGATAGTTAAATAAACAACATAATGTCATACAGCTTTCAAAAATGCTACCCCAAACCCTTAGTCTTTCTCAGATAAGCTCTGAGTCAGGTGTGACTTTCAGAGAGCAGAAGCATTTTTAGCCCTAGAAGGATAATGGTCATTTTTCTCTCCTGATGAGGTCAAATCCATATGATTTGGTGACCTGTATAAAAGCTCTTGGTTTTCACTTAGATTGTAAAATGCTACATTTTGTTCCCTCCAATCTTCTCATCCACACGTTAATGAAATTTCCCAATAAGCTACATAAGGAAATTGGACTTACTATTGCAAACTAAAAATAAAATTCCACCACTGTGAACTGAACAGACCCCTCTCGGCCAAAGGGACTCAGAAAAAAACCCTAAAAACTGAGTTCCAAGCCATGGCAGGATGAGAGGTTTAAAGCACAATTACGCATGCTTTTTTTCTTTTTATAAATATTCATGATTCCTCCTATATCTTGTTAAATATGTATATTTAGCCACCCCGCTCAGTATAAAATCCTGTTCCCTTTTGCCTTTCCCTTGAAACCTATTTTCCTGGCTTGTGGCTGGAGCGATGTTTCCCAGCCTGTCAGAATGGGCACTGCAGGTTGATAACCCCTCAGGAGAAATAAAGGTCTCCTTTTTCCAAAGTATAAATCTCATTTTTTTTTTTTTTAAGTTAACACCATCTAGTGTTGTGGTTGACAGATTGGGCTCTGGAGTCAGGCGTCCCTGATACCACACAGAGATTTTTATGAAGCCAAATGTCCCGAGGCTCAATTTCTTGTCTGTCAAACGTATATAATAATAGCACTGCCTTATAAGGTTTTTGAGGATTAAATGCAATAAAGCATAAGAAGTACTTGGAAAAGTATCTGGCTAGAGGAAGTGCTCAATACTTTTAATGGTTTGATTAAGCACTATCTTTAGCATCCTTTTAGCAGATTAAAATTAATAACATGGCCATATTTGTAGTAGGAAAATATAAAAAGTTGAGGAGTATGTGTATGTATTTATATGTGTGTGTATAGGAGGGAGAGAGAGAGAGATCCTCTATGTAAACAACTCCTCTAATTTTGTTCATTTTTACCAAATTTTTCAGCATTGAGCGCACATTGGAGTCACCCAGGGAGCTTTAGATATCCTGATGTCTAGGCCACAGCCCAGACCAATATGATCAAAATCTCTGAATGTAAGGGCTGAGGCAGCAGATTTTTTAAACTTCCCTGATGATCCAAATGTACAACCAAGATTCAGAACCACTGATGGAAGGTGACCTTTCATTTGAGAAATTAGCAGAATGTTGACTTTACAACATAGATCTTAACTGAGATACAAAATTCAACCCACCATCTCCATCTTCCCACAAACTCCCAAACAAAAAAGAATAAGTGATATTTTAAAATCCTGCTCTTTCATCTGACTTTCCTATCATCGAATGGCACCACAAAGGTCATGCTAAATTTCTTTTTGTTTTCCCTCCTCACATACACTGAGGATCCAAGTCCCATCAATTACACCTCTCAGAATCTCTGATATTCATCTCTCCTTCCCCAAGGTTATTTCAGCCTCACCCAAGGTTCTGACCATTATCTTTCCTGTCTCAGACTGGTTATCTCACAACTGGTCTCTATGTCCCCAGTTTAACCCTTTTCAATCCCTCTGTCTTAGTTTAGGTTCCCTAGAACCACACCTGGCAGAGACAAGGATTCAGGAGTGAGTAGTTCATTTGGCAAGTAAACTAAGGAAATACCAGTAGGGCAGTGATTTTTAACCTGGAAGGATAGGGGGCAATTGATTACCTCATGGCCATTTGGCACTATCTGGAGGTATTTTTTGGTTCTTACACCTTTGGTGGGGAGGGGAGTACCATTGTCAACAAATGAGTAGAGACCAGGATGTTGCAAACATTGTACAGTACATGGGACAGCCCCCCTCCCCACCCCAACACAGCAGACTCCAATTAGCAAGCTCCAAACGTCAACAGTGCTCACATTGAGATACCCTGCAGTATAGAGGTCGGGAAGTAAGACAGGGAAGAGAAGGAAGCCAAAGAAAGGTACATTGTCAAGTTTGTTTGCCCTGTGGGAAACATTAGCTCAGTCCTGTTTGAAAACTCTAGGAGGCTGTCTTGACCATATGTTCCAGAGTTATCCCGAAGGATTGTGGGAGCTGGAATATTTATACACAAACTCCTATAAGCTTTCGGCGACTGTTGCAACAGTGAGGGTGTAGGTTGCTTAATTCTCCCATGTTTCTAGTCTGCTGTGCACAAGAGCAGAAAAAGCATAGGGCTTCATCAGCCATATAAGGCTATGAGGCATTTAAATGGAAGACTACAATAGCAAAGTCCAAAGGGAAATGGATAGGACACCATCTACTATAATATCTTCACATATATTCCAGAGAAATCATTCTAGAAGCTTAATCAGAATGTTGTTTCATTGGTTTTCTGTCATCTTTAAGATAAAAACCAGGTTCCTTAAGGTTGTATGCCAGATCCTTCATTACTTAGCCTGTCCATCCCATTTCCTCTGAATCCTCTGTAGAAACAGAAGTTGACTTTGTAACTGTGGGTTTTCCTATCTGACTTACTTCTATAACAGTGATTCTCAATTTGGATGCACATTGGAATTACCTAGAGTGCTATAAAGAAATATTGATCCTGGGGTGTTACCTCCAGAGATTTCAACATAATTGACCTTGGACATGGACATGAAACTTTTAAAAGCTCCTCTGGCAATTCTGAGGTGTAGCCAAGGTTGAGAAGCAACAAGTTAGAATGGCATTTCCTGGAGACAGGACTGTGTCATTCATCTTTGTATTCTCCCCATAACCTTTCTACAGAGTGAATTTCACAATAGATGGAGAACTGATGTTTGTTAAATTAGTATGATGAAAAGAATGGAAGAGGTAAGGATTGTGTGAAGAAAGCAAAGCTTAGAATCACCATTGGTTGAATTGGTTGAGCATCTACTATGTGCTAATATTCATTAGCACTTTCTCTGCTTTGGTACTTTTAGTCATCATCGCAGCATTGTGTTGGTTCTGCTCTGCTTTCTCAGAGAGGAAAGCTCTGTTATATGCAGGTGTTATTTTGCTTTTTTTTTTAGAGGCGAAAACTCATCTTCAGAAAAGTTGGATAGACTTATCCAAGGTCACAGAGCAGAGTCATGACTCAAAGGCCTGCCCAACTTCAAAGACCAGGTCCTTTTCCACATATATTCATATCTCAAATAATAAATAGGAACTGGTAACCCCATAAAATCTTGATTTCTTTCCTATGACAAGTCTCTGAAAATATTGTCTGGGAGATTCCCGGAAGTAGTGGAGAAGTTGGAATCTTACCCTGTAGAAGGCCCTCATGGTTCTGGTACCATAAGGCACTCCTACTGACATTCCACGTACTCAAAGGCAGAGATTGTATATTGAACATTAGTGTCACGGTAGGCAATGCAAAACCAGAAACTACCAATTCCAACAGGAACAAATTCAGCATTATCAAGATGTATCATTAAGATCGTCAATGATATCTCAAGGTAGTTTTGATTTGCATTTCTCTGATAATTAAGGATAATGAGCATTTCTTCATGTGTCTGAAGGCCGTGCGCCTGTCATCTTTAGAGAGGTTTCTGTAGTGTCAACTTCTTGCACAATAAAGGTGCATTTATTACAAATGATGAATCCGCAGGGATGCATTATTATTATTATTACTGAAGTTCATAGTTTACATTAAGATTTGCCCTTGATGTTGCATATTCCTTGGCTTTTGACAAATGTACAATGACATCTGTCTACCATTATAGTATGATAGCTGCACTACCTTAAAAATCCTGTGTTCTATTTATCTTTCCCTAACTCGTGGCAACCACGGCCTTTTTTAGTGCCCCCATGTTTTGGCCTTTTTCCAGCATGCCTTATAGTTGGACTCATACAGTACGTGGCCTTTTCGAATTGGCTTCTTTGACATAGTAATATCATTTTAAGTTTCCTTCCTGTCTTCTCACAGCTTCAGAGCTTTTTTCTTTTTAAAACTTAACAATATTTCATTGTCTGGATGTACCATTGTTTATCTATTCACCTATTAAAGGACATGTTGGTTGCTTCCAAGTCTGGGCAATTATAAATACAGCTGTTATAAACATTTGTGGTCTTTTTAATCTTTCATATTTCTAACAAATTCACTCATTTTCTTTAAAAACATTGTTCTATGTTTCACATTGAAAATTTGAGTCTCTAAGCCTGGGATGCCTGACTCTATTTACACTGATCCAATATATTCGCCTTGTTTTTCCTGTGCAGTTTGAAGCAGTCACGTCAAACAATTTGGTAAAATGGTAGTCTAAAGCTGCAATCCCCAACCCCTGAGCTATGGACTGATGCCAGTTTGTGGCCCTTTAGAATGGGGACGCAGCACCACCACCTGGGCCTCTGCCTCTTGTCCCATCGCCTCCCCATCTTGTGGAAAAGTTATCTTCCATGAAACAGGTCCCTGGTGCCAAAAATGTTGGGGACTACTGGCCTAAGGCATGCATCTATTTATGATTTACCTACCATTCCCAATGATAGACCATCGAACATACAAACAAAATGCATAGTTGTAATGTCTTAGATCCTAATAAGTTTTTGCTAGTATAACATCCTGGTTTACCACCAATAAAAGTTTTAAAATTGCACTGCTACCTCAGGTGAAGGACATACCACAAACCACCTGCAATGGAATCCTCATCCCCAGACAGTGGCAGGTGTTACACCTCCAAAATCCCCTGGGAGCTTCTATATTCTCAGGAGCACTCTTGACCCCGTCTCAGTTCAGGGTCCCTAGGAAGCAGAATATGATGCAGGGCATGTTAAACAAAGAGTGCCCTTGAAATCAATACCAGTGGAAAGTAGTCAAAGGAAGCAAAACTGAGCATAGGAAAAGCTGAGCTCTGATGTAATCTCCACGAAGGGTTCAGCCAACCCTATGGGAAGTTCTGGAACTTGGGTGGCCCTTCAGAATTATCCCAAGTTGGGGTTTGGCACTCAGGCTTTTATACCCTCCATTTGAACTGTCTTTGCAATACCTCTGCTTGATCAGACCTTTTCCAATTTTCTTGGCCAGAGGCAATCTGATCAGTGACAACTGTTTTTTGGCAACACTCCCAGGAGTCTTCCTTTCTGAAGAGGAACCTGGGTGGCAAAGTACAGTACCCATCATGGTGCCTACCATGTGCCAGGCACTCTTCTGGGTGCTGATGTAGACAATAAAAAAATCAGTAAGAACATATATTGCATGTTGGATGGGGCCGAGTATTACAAGGAAAAATAAAGCAGGCTCATGCAATCTCAGTATCCTTAACATTCTTCAAATCTGTCTGCATATTCTCATTCCAGGGCTTTAGCTGCCCTTCTCTTAAGGCCTCTTTCCCTTTAGGTCTTGGCTCAAATGTCCTCTTCTCAATAAAGCATTGTCTGACAATTCTGTTATAAATTTCAGTGCTCCCCACCCCAAATGCCTGTCCTAGATTCCCCATCTCCCTTCCCTCACTGGTCAGTTTTCTCAGTTCTCCTAAGAAACTTGCACTCTGATGCCCTGGCTACATCCTGCCCTTCTCGGGCTTGACCACTCTTGTTGGACCCTTGATGAAATATTTCTTTTACCTTCTTTTTTATTTCCCCCAAATAAGTTAAACATGGCAATATTAAAGGAGAGTTTCTCCAACTCCACTCCAGCCTCATCCTACCCCACCCTCACCATTAAACGATAAAGTACTTTTCCTCAGCACTGGAAGTCAACTGGGAAAAAAACTAATAGTAAACTGATTAAAGCAAATCAGGAGATGTGGAGAATGGCTACATCACAGCATGCACACACAACTGGTTTCCTAAGACATGGTTTTTCTTCCCTCTTCCACGGAAACAGGTGTTTCTTAGGCAAATCCTCCCTGGGGCAGGTCAAATCCTATTTCTGAGGGCTGCTTGAGTCATGTAGATATTTGTTTAGTATTTGCCCCACCTGTCTCCCTGACAGGATTCAAATGCTTTCATGCTTGGAAAGGATCTTTAACATCACCCTGGTATTTCCCAACAGATTAGCATGTTTGGAGTAATAGCATGAGCTCAGGTTCTAGAACACGGGGTGGGGGGAAAGTTTAAGCAAACGTCTTACAGTTTAGTTTTCAGCGTAAGTTAAAAAACAAGCCATCTTAGTAATGAAATATGTTTCAGACCCGAGGAAAAGATACATGTCATCCTCTCTATGCTGTGCGGTAAATGCAAATCATAATTTTCTCTGTCAGAAAACCATAGGCATTTCCAACACGTAACCCAGAGGCACTGTCACTTACAAGAGTTAGGTATTTGGTGCCTTTTCTAGCACTGCCATCTTCTTAACACTCTACTTTCTACTTCCTTTTCACCACTAACACCCCTCCACCCCCACCGCAGCATGCCCATTCCAACCCATTACCACTTATCCTCCAATCCACAAATTAAAGCATTTCTTCTGGGAGTTATATATTCCACTGGATGACAGGAGTTCACCGCTGTGGAGCTCTTGTAGCTGAAAAATCCAGATGGTTGTCATAATTTTTCACCTCACTTTTCAGTGTGCCTGGCTATTCTATTTTATTCATCATCAAAACATTTTTGAAAGTCATCTCTAAAGAATGGAAAGGTGACGTTTCAAGTAAGGTGATTCAAACAAAAGTTAGAATTACACTTGAATTCAGAAAGCAGGCTTTCAAAACAAATACTGACCGAACGAAGAAAGTTAGCATGTCTTTAAAATGTTGGCCTTTCCTGTATGAGTCGGCTTACTTATTAAGACTTTTTGAACAAATGCTTCTTGAACACCTAGTATGTGCCAGACATTGCTCTCAGCACTTAGGGTATCTTGGTGAACAGAATAAAGACCTTGCCCCTGGGAGAGCCTACATTTCAGATGGGAATGCTGATAACAAGCACAAACATAACAAATAAGTAAATCATACAGCTTGTTAGAAGCTACATAAGGGATACACACAGAAAGGTTTTCCACGTGACCTGGGAAAAGAAGAAGAAGAAAAAAGGTAAAGGGGATCAGGACAGCAGGAGGCGGTGGCGTGAGATGTAACTCAGGATGACCAGGCCACCCTGTGTGGAGATGGTGACACTTGCATAAAGACTTTTCATTGTGCCTGAAAGAGCTTTGCAGGCTACGGTAACAGCCAGTGCAAAGACCCTGAGGCCAGAGTTTCCCTGGAATGTTTAAGAAACAGCAAGGGAGGCCAGTGTGGCTGGAGTGGAGCAAACTGGGTGAAGAAAAGGGGAAGAATCAGACCAGAACACATAGGGCCTAGCAAACCATTGCAAAGACTTTAGTTTTCATTTTGAGTGGAGAACCATTAGACAGTTCTGAACAGAGAAGTAACCTGGTCAGAACTGGGTTTAAAAGCATCACTTTGGCTTCTGTGCCAAGAATAGATGGTGAGAAGGACAAGGGTGGAAACAGAGAGATAAACCAAGAAACTGGTAATGGCAGTAACGGAAGTGGTTGAGGAATCCTCATGTTCTGAACACAGGATGAAGGTAGAATAAGAGATTCTCAGATGAGTTGCCTGTGGGCTGTGAGTCAAGAATGATGCCAAGGTTGTGGCCTGCGCTGGGGAAGACAGCATTTCCATCAACTGAGATGGGGGATGCCACAGGTGCAGGGGCTATACTGGCAGTTCAGCTTTTGACATGTTCAAGCTAAGACAACCAAATGAAACCATAAGTAACTATACGTGAGCCCAGAAATCAGGAGAGAGGTCTGGAAAGAAGAGGTAAACTTAGGAGTCTTAGGCATTTAAGTGCTAGCTCACCATGTGAGATTAGACGAAATCAGCAAGAAAGGATAGAAAAGAAAACAGAATGAAGAACTGAGCACTGGGGAGCCGCAGCATTCAGAGGTCAGGTAGAAAGGAAGCCAGCAAATGAAACCAAGCAGAAGCAAGCAGGAAGGCAGGAAGAAATCCAAGTCAGTGTGTCCTCAGAGCCGAATGAAGAAGCATCCAGTAAGAGAAGTGAGACTTGACGGTGGAGTTAGCAAGGGGGAGGTAGTTAGTGATCTTGACAAGGTCAGTTTTGGTGAGGGGAAGCAAAAGCCTGATGGGAGAGGATTCAGAAAAGACCCACTGCGGAGGAATCAGAAGTGACAAATAGACACATCTCTTTCAACAAATTTTGAGACGAATAATCCAAAGAAATTTGGGGATAGCTTACAGGAACGACAGGAGAACAATGGCATGTTTGGATACTGCTGGGAATGTTATGTTAGAGAATAAACATTTTGATATTATAGTTGGATACTTATATTCGATAGTTGCTAACGCAGTGTCCCTGAGTGGGTGAGAGGGTGGGACCTCGGTACAGGTGGGGGGGCCTCCTCTCCGACACTGGGTGTCCCCGAGTGGGTGAGAGGGTGGGACCTCGGCACAGGTGGGGGGGGCCTCATCTCTGACCCCGGTGTCCCTGAGCGGGTGAGAGGGTGGGACCTCTCTAACCCCAGGTGTCCCTGAGTAGGTCAGAGGGTGGGACCTCGGCACAGGCGGTGGGGGCCTCATCTCTGACCCCGGTGTCCCTGAGCAGGTGAGAGGGTGGGACCTTGGCACAGGCCGTGGGGGCCTCCTCTCTGACCCCGGGTGTCCCTGAGTGGGTAAGAGGGTGGGACCTCTCTGACCCCAGGTGTCCCTGAGTAGGTGAGAGGGTGGGACCTCAGTACAGGTGGGGGGGGCCTTGTCTCTGACCCTGGTGTCCCTGAGCGGGTGAGAGGGTGGAACCTCGGCACAGGCCGTGGGGGCCTCCTCTCTGACCCCGTGTCCCTGAGCCGGTGAGAGGGTGGGACCTCAGTACAGGTGGGGGGCCTCCTCTCCGACACTGGGTGTCCCCAAGTGGGTGAGAGGGTGGGACCTCAGCACAGGAGGTGGGGGCCTCCTCTTTGACCCTGGAGGGACGGCAGCCTGTGAGCCAGCAGACGCAGGATGGGGGTGCGATTGGAGGAGCCCGTGGCTGTTCACTTGGGATCATCGAATCGCCTGGGTTTTCTCAGTGAGGAGGAGGCCGGGTCACAGCACAGCAGAGGGGACAGCAGATACAGGTGTGAGGATATCCGTCAAACAGGCAGATACGGAGGCGTGACGGCGCCCGAGAGGTGAGGACTGGTGACCGTGAGCACTGCGGGCGCAGTCGAGTTTGTGCTTGTGGATTCAAAGGGAGTCTGTCAACATGGCTGTGTTCTTTTCTTCTTCCACCACGTGAAGTTAGTGGGCAGGGATGGATTCCAACAGCACCGTAGTTTGGTCAGACGGACATGGAAAGCAGGGGCGAGGTGAGGAAACCGCAGGGCAGTGCACAGAGAGTGATGGGGCGGACAGAGCTCAGCTGGGCGGGGAGGGAAGCCGCGCGGAGGGCAGGGCCCTGTCGGGTGGCAGCGCCGGAGGGGGTGACCTGGAGAGGCCGGCGACCAGGTCAGGGGACACGCAACACTGTGAGTTGGAAGTAGCGGGTCCAGCAAGGTCTGCCCAGGGCAGGGGAGATGACAGGGAGCAGGACGGCAGGGGGAGAAGAGGCGGGAAGCTGAGAACACGCACCTGGGGAGGATGATTAACCCAATCTTGGAATCACCAAAAAAGTGAAAGCCACAAACGGCAAAGCTAGATAAGCCCAGCTATGGTACAGCTGTGTGATGGAAGATTACACAGTGGCCAGGAAATAGAATTTTAGGATAATACTTAAAGACGTGAGGAAATGATGAAGTCTGCTAACAGGGGAGGGAATACGAGATATATAATTTTATACGTGGAGAAAAGACTAGAGGAAATACAATGTCAATGGTGTTTATCTCTGGATAAAATTTCTTTTCTTCTGTGTATCTTCTGTCATTTTCTAAATATCCTACAAAAAACTATTAACAAAAAGCAACAAAAGAGAATAAACACTACGCTATCTCTAGCACATTAAATTTCCTAAAAGCGTTTTTTAAAGAATAAATAAATAATTTAGCCATAGCTTCCAGATTTCCAAGTATCTTCTGTGTGAATCTTTGCTTAGATTATGTGAAATGTAACACAACTTCGTAGCCAAATTTTGAGTTTTCTTTCACCTTCAAAGGATATTTTTTCCGTGTAACTGATTTTCAGTTAATTGAAACTGCAGGAAGTTTTGTTTTTGTCCAAAAATTCTCTAAACATATATTCAAGTTTGAAATGATCTTCTTCTAGAGAGGACAAATGCCTTTTACAGAAGCTCTCTCCCCTGGCATGGAGAGGCAGATGATTGTAACTTCAGAGGAGTTGAGTGGAAGCTGGTGTCATTCAGAGCTATGTTGGGAGAACAAGGCTGCTTCTGTGAGGTCTTTCGGTCTTTGATAACACTTACTATGGTTGGGCCTATTTAAACAGAATGCTAGTTAATTTTAAATTTTTTATTGAGTCTGCCTCGAAGTAAAAGCAAACAGATCTACACACATCACTTCTCTTCCGCCAGGACGAAAGACATGTTTGTGGTTTGTGAACTTAATGGTTGTCTACGTTGTTCCACTTTTACTTCAAGTTTTTCCTAGAGAATTTGTTCCCCCTGCTCTATTAAGGGAAATTCTAAGGAGGGGGGAAAAAAAAGACTTCCTCATGACTCTTAGTCAAGTAGATTTCTACTAGTCCTTATCTCAAATACCCTCGGGAGTCTCATGTGGACAATAATGGAATAGATTAGGAAAGATATTATAAGAAAAGATTCAAGATCAAATCATATGACATTTGATTTGAAATGGAATGAAATTATGAACGCATGAATCTTGTACTGACCCAGTCTGAGGACAATTCCCACTTACCATTTTAAAGATTCATTTTATTTTTAATATATGAGGTTAAAGAGGAAAACTATTATTTTACTTTAAAGCAATTTACAATACAATTGACGAGAGAAAACTAAAAAGAAAATATGATTGAACTTTAACCATTCAAAGCTTATGTGTCTAATCTCTACAGAAAAGTCTCTGGAGTAATTTTGAGAGGAAAAAAAACAATTTATAAAAGCTGAAAAACTTCACTTTTAAGCATGAAATTTCATAAGTTCATCAGGGTCTAGAATCACATTGCTGTTTCTTTAGCTACTAACTCCTTCAAATCTTTGGCTCCCTCGTCCAAAAACCTAGTGCCTACTGCCTGGTAGAACAGGTGGTGGGGATGGTCATCTGGGAAAAATTGCTCCTGTCTCATTCCGCCATTGTCTCTATCCCTAATCACAAAGCCCAGGTGAGTGAAAAAAACACCAAAAACCCTATTTGTACATCAAGTTTATAATAGAACTTCAAAGGTATAATGTTTGAAAATATGCATATGATATCTGAAGGGTCTAGGCAACATATAGCCCTTAAAAATGAATTGAAGTCCACTTTTAGGGTAGTATAACCAGCTTGAGAGGGAATCTGGAGCCCAATCTTGCAATAGGAAGGCCTATGACTCAAGCAAGGTCAGAAGGCCTCAAAATTAGATTCTCTTGTGTGCATGTACCTATAGCAGAGTGTCTGTCCTTCACACACACACACAAACACTCCACATTCAAAGTTTTCAAATAGGGCAGCACCTTTGGCTCAAGGAGTAGGTGCTGACCCCATATACTGGGGGTGGCAGGTTCAAGCCTGGCCCTGGCCAAAACTGCAAGGAAAAAAAAGAAAAGAAGTATTGCTCTCACAAATAAACAAAGTTTTCAAATAGTTCTAGCTTAAGAATTTAAAGAAGCAAAAATGTAAAACTTGGCTATAATTACTGGCTCAATCATATGGTTACTGTGAACTGGAATTCTTATTTAAGTATAACATTTCAATCACATGAATTCAAATACTTTGAGTCTTGAACAATCCTAAATGTACAAATATTTCAAAATTATATATTAAATGGAAAACTTGTCATTGGTACATTAACAATGAAGGTTTTTTTGTTTGTTTGTTTGTTTTTTTAAGAGATAGAGTCTCACTTTATGGCCCTTGGTAGAGTGCTGTGGTGTCACAGCTCACGGCAACCTCCAACACCTGAGCTCAGGTGATTCTCTTGCCTCAACCTCCCAAGTAGCTGGGGCTACAGGTGCCTGCCACAACCCCCGGCTATTTTTTTGTTGCAGTTTGGCCAGAGCTGGGTTTGAACCTACCACCCTCGGTATATGGGGCCGGTGCCCTACCCACTGAGCCACAGGCACCGCCCAACACTGAACTTTTCAATGTCTTCTCATACCAGCTCATAAAATATCTATTGATTCTAGATGGAGTAAAAACTTGGTTGTGTGATTCAAAAAGGCCAAGAGCTTCTCCCCTGCATGATCTAAGATAAGTGGAAATGTGTGCAATTAACATGATTTTGGAAAATATCTTTTTAAAAATCAACATGCTATATATGTATGTAAAGAAGTTTTTTATTTTAATACCAAAATCAACACCAGTAATAATAACTACTACTTACCAAGTGATTGCTGTGTGCCAGACAGTACACCAAGTATTTTAGTACACTATCTTATATACTATTCCCAACAGTCTCCTGGAGATCACTACTATAATTAGGCTCATTTCACAGATGAGGAAACTAAGCACTGGAAAAATTACAGAACTTGCCAAGACAACAAGCCAGTAAGTGACAAAGTTAAGCTTGGAACCCAGGCAGTCTTTACTCTTTTATCAACCAGATAGCATAGAACAGTTATTAGCAAATTAGAAAAGCATGGCTTTGTGTGAACTCAGCTCTCAGTTAAATGGTCTGTTTAACTGATGATGGCTGATGTGATTAGCACTTTATAAACTCTGGAAATGTTGCTTGTCAAGCATGGAAAAATAAAATACTTGTGCTTGATCTTCTGTTCATAAGACTAATTTTTTAAATTCCACTAATATGTTAAGATAGCAATAAGGAAAAAATTAATCACATAAACAAACCATCAGGTTAAGAGTCTACACAAGCATGACCTACCAATTTTCCAAACTGATGGTAGAAACTAACGGGTTGATGGACTTTAACCATTACATATAAACAACCCAAATGCCCTTGTAAATCATTGTTGAACTCATTACTGATTACAGTGTGTACTTCTCATTATTATGCCACATGGAAAATCTTGACAAGATTTGCCTAACATCCAAACCCACTCTCATAACTCAGGCGGCACATTTCTCTAGTGTGTCAGCCCGCTGCAGGTGTTTCTCTATCACAATGAATAATTACATCAAACAAAGACAAGAAATATTCCAAAGCTGACAAAACCGCACATCTGAAATCTGTATTTTCAACCTCTTGGGAAATTAAAATCTACAAGTATAGGGGCTTCGGTGCCCATGTCTTGGGGCCATTGCAGGATTTATAAAGAAAGATCTTTTCTTTACAAGCCCAAATGTTACAATAATACAGGAAATCAAACTGTATTTATAGACTGGACACCAGCACACCAAAATGCTTTTTTAGCCCTCTGAATCTCCCAACAAAAATAAAAACACTAGCAATCAAACGGGTGAGCAAGAAATGACAAGTGTTTTGACAGCTCTAGAATACTTTGAGGTTATTTTTAGCGTATTTCTGAGTCGTATTAGCTTAACCTGTAATAGAATATAAATGAGCCCATATGGCACAGATGTAATTATGTTCCATGCGAGAAATCCCTGTGGTAGGTTGGGGAGGGGCCAGAGGGAGAAGACTACACCAGCCCCCACCCCCTCTCCACCCTCTTCCCCTCACCACATGTGCCTTCTGGAGGGCATGATTTACACATCATTTGCATTGAGAAGAATATGGAGAAGCACAATGCCAACAACACAGAGCTAAAAAGGGTAAGCAAGAGATTGGGATCCCTAAGGGTGCTGCTCTCTGTGACTGATACCCAGTTAGGAGTAGCAGCAGCTTCCCCTCGGGATCACATTTGATGAAGCGATCTTTGATTATGTGGGCACAGCAATCATAAGGCGTAATTATTATTACTGCAAGAGAATGGGCAACAAATCTCTGGGGAAGGCCTCTGTCACAGACATTTTGCTGGCACCCGCTAGAAGTGAATGTTCTCCCAAGGATCATTTTCATTCCAACCTGATATTTAGCTGAAGCTTCTTTGACTACCAGTCATGAAACATTAAATATAGATTAGAGCCAGAGAGATGTTGAAAGTTGAAATTCACCGGAGGTGCACACTGGTGTCCTTGAGAAACAGCGTCCAATGCTGTCCAGATGTTGCAGCAGCAAGGCAGAATGGTCCCAAGCTACACGGAGGCCGAAACGGGAGAGAGATGTTTGGCATTCCAGCGGCCTTCTGTTCCATTTATTTGTACTACGTTAATTTAGCAGAGAGTCCTAACAAGCTGTTAGTGGTAGATGCGGCAAAGTGTTCACTATCCCGAAAGAATGAAGAAATGCTTTTGTGCCAAGAAGGAGGGTAATTCAAAGCACATAATTGATTGTCTACAGTTTCAAACTGTGATAAGACTAAGGTTTAGCAACAGAAACATATGTTAGCAGTTTTGTCTGTGTTTCTCAATGAATCAAAAAAAAAAGGGCACCCCCAGAACTAGTGGATGGTTAACTCACTTTGAACATCTCACTAGACATTAACAGATACTTGCAGTGGAATTTGGAGTACAGTGTCCCACTTTGGAACAGTTTGGAGAGTGCAGATGGGCTGCAGGAAAGAGAAGTTATCCCCTGGTGTTTGATGGGAATACCTCTTCCACTTCCTCAAAGAATTGCATGTGCCTCCATTACCTTTGAGGCTCTCCCCAGCCTCCCATACCTCACCCACTTTCACAGAATGTGACAAAGAGGAAACATGCCACACAATTCACGTGGGGAAGACTCTTGCTCACTAGGAGTCCCAATAAGCCAGATATATGAAACCAGTCCCTCCAGAGGCAGCTGACCAGCTGTCCCTCCTGTTCATAGGAAACAGAGCTAGAGGACACGAGGAGAGGAACAGCAAGCAGGGTAAGAAGTAATGAGACCTAGAAACTCCTTGAGGAGCTGACAAGTGCTGACTTGAGGGCTGACAAGTGCTAGCTTGGATGAACAAAGAATTTTTCTCTTCCACAGACCTTGAGAAACAGGAGGTACTGGTTAGTTCCTCAGGTCTTTTTGGAAGCCAAGAACCAGATTAGATGACATGCTTGCCTTCTTTTTCTAGCTCTAAGGTTTTGCTTTTCTATCAAGCTAATTCAAGAAATTTCTGAATCTCTCTCCCACCAAAAAAGAAGGAAGGGGACTGGTGAAAGCTTGTCAGAAGTTGCAGCAGTCACTGGGGGTCTCTCTCACTGTGCTTCCGGGCCTATGATGATCATGCACAGCAAGGTAAGCACCCCGAGGCATGTGAGAGCAGGGGGGCCACAGAGCCAAACCTTACCTTTTAAGCATCCCTCCCCCAGCTCCAGTTAGAGGCCATTCTGCAATGCCAATCCTGTGTTTATACTGATGTTGGAAGAAGATATGTGTGGAATGACCTTGAAGTCACATTAAACAAATATAACTCAACAGGAAGAGGGGAAAAGTAGTCCCTGCCAGTTTTCATCAATTTCTGTTCTTCTTATACAAGAGCCCTGGCAGCTGGGTATGAAAAATATCTCAAGAAATATTGTCATGCCCCATACGGATAGCCCTCCTATAATAGGAAGGGTGGAATGTGAAATGTTTCACAAGCAAGGAGGCCCTTGAAGTGGCTCTTAAAGAATAAAAAGGATTGGGCGGCACCTGTGGCTCAGTCAGTAAGGTGCCGGCCCCATATACCGAGGGTGGTGGGTTCAAACCCAGCTCCGACTGAACTGCAACAAAAAAATAGCCGGGCGTTGTGGCGGGCACCTGTGGTCCCAGCTACTTGGGAGGCTGAGGCAAGAGAATCGCCTAAGTCCAGGAGTTGGAGGTTGCTGTGAGCTGTGTGATGCCATGGCACTCTAGTGAGGGCAATAAAGTGAAACCCTGTCTCTACAAAAAGAATAAAAAGGTATTTTCTGGGTGAATGGGGTTGGGGGTTCAGGGTACTAAGGAGGACATTCCCATAGTTGGAGGCACATTTAAAAGCAGAGAGACTTGGGATTTCAAGTCATCGGGGAACTACAAGTAGTATGGTAGGGCTAAAGGGTAGCTGGGAAGTGGGGAGAGAAAAATAAGAAGCTGGACAGATAGATGGTGGCCATCCTAGGGAATGTTCCTGCTGCTGAAGGGTACCAAGTAAAGAAAGAATTAAGCAGAGGGGAGCAAATCAGTCAGATGCTATTATAGTGGTCCAAATGAGAGAGGGTGAGCTCCTGAACTAGGGCAACCACAGCAGGGATGGTGATTAAAGAGTGGATAGGAGAGAAGTTACCATAGTACAATCTGCTGGATTTAGCAGATTTCAGAATGAGAGGAGTGAGGGAAAGAAAGAGTATCTTCAGGAAGAGTGAGCAAAGAGCAGACAACCTCCCAGTCATTCAGATTTTGTCTCCAAACTGATTATCGGGTTACTTGACTAGAAAGTTTTTGTTCGTTTGTTTGTTTTCTGTGTTTGATTCTGAGCAGCTTTAACTGGAATTCCTTAGGGGGGCAGCAAAGAGAAGGCACACAGAGGAAGGAATGAGGAGAGGGCACCTGTGTTAGGCACCTCCAGGTTGTGGAGGAAAGATGACAATTGGAGGCACATCTAAAGGCAGAGAGACTTGGGATTGCAAGTCATCAGGGAACTATAATAGCATGGGAGGGCTAGAGGGTAGCAGGGAAGTGGGCAGAGAAAAAGAAGAAGCTGGACAGATAGATGGTGGAGGAAAGATGACAATTGTGACTGATAAGCCTTATGGGAAAGTAATATGACAACACATACCAAAAGTCTCTTAAAATTATTAGATGCTGTAACCCAACAAATGATGCCTATGGGAATCTGTCCTGATGACATGACCAAACTGCTTGGATGCTGTGCAAAAGAAAAAAAACTGATCACTGTAACATTATTAGAATGGGACAAATTTCTAAACAATCAGTAATCTAGGCATGATTAAATAATTGTTCAAAGTAGTAATTTATATAAAAGAACAAAATGAGAAGCACAGAAAGTGGAAAGAAAGAAGAAAATTCGTCATCATTCACAAGTGAGATGGGTGTGCCTGCAGAAACCCCAGAGAAGCACTTAAAAACTGCAAATTCAATAAGAAAAGACAGTAAAATGACAGATTGCATGAACTGTAAAGACTGTCCATAGCTTCCTTATATACAATGTGCAACCAGTTAGAAAATAAAATAGAATGAAAAAATCTCATTTGCCAAGGGGACATAAATGACTGAATATATGAAAAGATATATTCTGATCAAAAAAAATATGTTTGGGAGGAAAAATGACTCTGTATAAAAGACTCACTTCTCCCTAAATCAATCTATAAATTTCATAGATTTCCCAATAAAGATACTAAGTAGGCTTTTTGATTGGTGATGGTTATTTAGGGAGGAGAGTTGTTTTGTTTTGTTTTTGAATGGGCAAAATGACTCTAAAGTTCATA
Source organism: Perodicticus potto (assembly GCA_963574655.1). Lineage (NCBI taxonomy): Eukaryota > Metazoa > Chordata > Mammalia > Primates > Lorisidae > Perodicticus > Perodicticus potto. Next base: position 41,177 of record CAUYRH010036342.1, on the reverse strand, counting down.
GCTAAGAGGGTTTAATTTTTACAAAATTTAAAAGTAATGAGGAGGAACTCTTTTATTGGCCATAACATTTCAGTAAATAAAACCCTTAGTCACCAGTACCTGACCAAATCAATGGAAAAGAGAAGAGTACAGAAAGAGACCGAAATACTTACTAGAATGTGGCATTTGATAAATAGCACAGCTTGGTATGATTTTAAAGTCTGAGATTTCTTTTAGAAGCAAACTTGCAGTATTTCAAAGTTCAGTGGATTTTGAGCAATTGCTTGCCTACTGGAGAACATTATAATTTGGTTCCCTTCTTGCAATAGGCAAGGGTAGGGAGAGTATATTTGTTTCAATACAATTGTCTTTGCCAATTCACATATAAATGCATATATATGCACACACACACACATATATTTTAATATGTGTATGTATTCCCCTCCTTTAGATTTGCAATACAGCTACTCACTGTGTATTAATAACGTATGACATTTTTGCTTAATGCATACATTCTTGGTGCCCAGAGAAACAAAGCCATTACATTATCATCCTTAGCAAAAGAGTTGGTAGGTGAGGTATTTAAAACTTCTGGCTAAAATAAGGTTTGGGGATTATTAACGGATTTAATTTCTGCAAGTCAACCCTATGACACATTACCATGCCTAGCTAAGCATTAACTGGATTTTCCATCCGTTTCCCATATTGTTGAGCTCAACCTTAACTTGTCAGCTTGGGCAAATCCCTTAACCCCTGTAAGCCTCAGTTTCTTCCCCTGTCAAATGATGGGGTTTGGCAAATTGATCCCTCCAGGCCTCTCTCACTCAAAGCTTCTGTCATTCTGGGTACCACAGCCACTGACATACTCTGTGGCATTAAAGCAGAAGGTGAAGCAAGTGTGCTTAGCTCAAAATAATGCAGACACTCTAGATAAAGTAGTTACTAGTTAAGAACATGGTTTCCAGGCTTTTATGACCCTGTAACTCTGTTCTTTTTTTAAAGTATGCATCTCAATATTTGTTAATATACTTACTTATAAATTATACATTTTTGTTGCTATATATACATATGTATGTATATATGCATTAAGCTATACTGTAGTGATGTATTATGGTCATTTCAACACATCCACAAATATAAAACTAAAAAAGTCCTAATATTTTCTTCCCACACTTTGATACATTATCTTGCATATCCTTTGGAACTGCAGGTTTAGAGATGGAACTAGTTTGCTCTTCAATTAATATACTTAATAGGGAACAAACTGGTGGAAACAGGAAGGTTTTTCAATAAATTTGTTGTTGAGGGGCAGCCAAGTATGGTTAAAAAAAAAGAAAGAAAGAAACAAAGTGCCTCTAATCTGAAGCAGAATCCCTGTTCCCACACTTAGTGGAACAACAACAAAAAGGTGATCTATGCCCCAGGGCTTTTACCACTATCTTTGAGTCTTAATATTTTGCACCTTATTTTCTTTGGATGCTAAATAGAGTTGATACTACAATCCCTATATACCTGACAGAGTTATTGAAACCAAATAGACTTTATAAATTACATATGTAGTGGCCAGACCGATCATATACTATATAGATAATGATCTCATCTTTGCCGTCTCCTCACTAAGAGAACAGTGAACCTGTGCAGGAGGTATGACGCCTCCATTTACTGAAGAGAAGTTAATGCCTGACCTCTTGCCAGGTGTATTTGCATTTTAACAGAGATTAGATACTTGAATATACAATGTACTGTTAAAAAATAGCAAACCAATGGGGACCATTTTAACGTGAGTCCCAACCTCTACTGTGGCCACTTTCCTCAGATCTTACCCTGCCTCCCCAATTCTAGATTCTGGCAGTCAAGTTCAAGCCTGAGCCCAGGAAGCAAGGACTACAGCATCCTGCCGACTCAGCCCTGTTACTGGTTCTTGGACTGTTACTGGTTCTCAGACTCAGTGGTGCCCCCTACTGGGCTCAGGCATTCCCCCCACCCGCCCACCCCATTCCTGGGTGTCAACTTCCCTGCCTTGAAACTGAGGGCATCCAACACATGTTCTGTCGTAGGTTCTAGGGTAAATGCTTTACATGTTTTAATCTGTGCAATCCTCACAACAATCCCATGACACTGAAATCATATATCAGGATGGAAACCAGCTGAATATCCATCTTGTTCCAGCTACTATTAATATCTCCATTTTAAAGATGAAGAAATAGCCTTTCATCCAACAAATGAGTTTGAGCTACTGCTATATGCCAGGTAATATTCTAGGCTCTGAGAATACTCCTATAAACAAATCCCTACCTTCCTAGAGTTTAGGTTACTATGAAGGTTAATAAAGAAATTTGGGGGAAGAGATCTTAAGTGACACTAGTTGGTCAGCTACTTCGGCAGCTGAAAGCTGCTTCTCAACTTTTGCAGAGCTTTCAAAGTTATAATCATTGGACTGACAGCCCATCTGCTCTCATGGATGGCTCCAGCTCCAGCTTTATTTGCACCCCTGCAGGCAGTGGGAGCTGAGTTGCCAAATCTCTTCTCCTATAAAAGGAGGTGCTCAAAGAAATGGGCTAGGACAATCCCAGAAGAGTTCATAATTCTATCCGTACCAGCCCTGGACAGAGGAAGAAGGCCTATCCCAGAACTTTAAAAACATGATAAAGTCACCTGCAAAGAACTTAACACAAAACGAGTACGCTTTGCAATGGAAACTTCCAGCTACATGTTAGCATTTACTAAAGACTTAGTCTAAAAAAAGAAGTCAAGTTCTCTTTGTGAATTAGGAACAAAGTAAATTAAGATCTTGATCTATAGGTACTCCATTTATAAAGAAATATCCTACTATCAGCATTTTGACAGGACTGACAGCCAGCTGTGATGAAGAAGCCTTGTGTTTCTAAACTTTACTCCCCCAGGGTTTCAACATAAAAAAAAAATATCCCTTTGGATGTAGGAAAACTACTATCTCCAAGAGAAAAGGCAGAGAGCAAAATCAAATAATTAAAGTGGAGCACATGGTAACTGCTGGGGCAGTATGACCGTGCTAAGTAAGGTGGGCGGATTTGGGATGGCCGATTGGTGTTGAATAACTCGGAGACACAATTTTCTAAACTGTGATTTGGAGTCAGGAAGGAGAAGGGGATTAATATCACCATAACAGTGTGACCAGTATGCTGCTGTCTGTTCTCTGTCACTCCATGCCTCTTTACTTATGCCATCATCTTATATACTTTCTCAATTAAAAATACTACATGCTTGGGATAATCATGAAACTAACAGAGTAGAAGGTGACAGTCCCTCATAGTGTGACTATACATTCCAGTCTGTCCAGGACGGTCGCAGTTTACATCTGTTGTCTTGGCTTAACCATTAGCAGCAAACTTTTCATTTGCAAAGGCATTCTTGACCTGGATAAATTACACGTTACCCTATTCATAACCCATGTCTCCGGCTTAACTATGGTTGACTCATTTAGTCTATTTTCAAAAGTCACCCTCACCCACGAATTTCAAGAGTTCTCAAAAGTGTCTCACATGTGCTCAAGAACATGGTCCTCACAGTTATTATATGATGTCTGCCATCTTTCCCTTCCTGAGATTTGCTTCTGAACTTGCAGCACCATGGAGCTTCTATGAGGCTGCACTTAAACCCTCTATTACCCCCGTTGGCACTGGGCCACCTCCATACACTGTCAACACCAGCTGGCCCCACCTGTGCTGACAACGCAGTAACATGATTGTTCTAGTGAACCAAATCCACCCAAATTGCTGAAGGTGCCAACGAGCCATCTCTGTCAGCACCAGAAAGGCAAGATGAATTCTCCAATGGAGCAAAATTCAGGGGGCACTCTGGCACGTGCACTGTGGTGCAGCCGTGTGACTCATATCTTTTACACATTTTTATGAAAACAGCACTTTTAGTGCTCATCCTTAGGTCGCTTTCTTGGCCAGTTCTAGGTGTGATTGCAAGGGGATCCATCCAAGAACACTTGTATCTCCCACCCCTGAGCACTAATCTTCCACCAACCTGGGGGGATCTGACTCTGGCCTAAGGGCAGTTGTTTCCCAGTAGATGCCTTGGTCTTCACTTAAAACAGAATTCTGGAAGTGATCTAGATGCACAGCCATGTTTGAACCATGGTATGACCTCACTTACCACATGGTACCAATTTTTTTTTTTTTTTTTTTGCAGTTTTTAGCTGGGGCCGGGTGTGAACCCACCATCCTCAGTGTATATGGCCAGTGCCCTACTCCTTGAGCCACAGGTGCCATCCCCCATTTTTTAATTTATATCCTGATCCCCTGTCTTTTTTTGCCACATTTTCCCCTCCCTCTTCCACATTCTCTTGACAGTTTTCCAGTCCCTATGGTGTTTTGTTCCTTTTTTTTTTTTTTTGAGACAAAGTCTCACTATATCACCCTTGGTATAGTGCTGTGACATCACAGCTCACAGCAACCCCCAAAATCTTGGGCTTAAAAGATTCTCTTGCCTCAGTCTCCCAAGTAGCTGGGACTATAGGCATCTGCCACAATGCTCGGCTATTTTTTTGTTGTAGTTGTCATTGTTGTTTGACAGGCCCAGGCCAGGTTTGAACCTACTATCCCTGGTGTATGTATGTGGCCAGCGCCCTAGACACTGAGCTATAGGAGCTGAGCCTGTTCCTTTTCTTAACTGTTATACTTTATTTTATGATTTTTTTTATGGTAGTGAAAGAAAGTAGAAAAAGTATCTTTCTTGTCTAGTGGTGTGTCTTTTCAACTGTCCCTTTTGAGAGAACAGACCACATCATGGCACAGACTCAATGTCATGTGCATATGAGTCCTTAATCATAGCTGCTCTGATCCATAAAACAAAGCTCAGAACTTATAATAAATCCTTCTTATTATTAACTTTTTGACAGGACATAAATATACATGTCAAGATTTTTAAAATATTGCGTGGGTTCAGGAAATAGAGACATATTTTATTTTTCATGGCATCTAATTGCTAACCAACAGGAAAGAAAGCAGACAGCAACAGTATTTTTGTCTTTCCAGCATTTGCTAACAGAAAACCTCCTTTTCATTTGGGCTGCTTAGATGAATGTATGTTAAGCAGCAAACTATATTGGAAAAATTTCAGTTTTGATCCTTTTTACTTCTTACATTTTTCTGCTTGGGTGTTCCAGAAGTCTTTCTTGGTGTTCCAGTTGAATCCCAATGATGTATTCCAACGTAAGAATTCAGTGTAAGGTCAACACACAGGCTCTCTGATCTGGAGGGAAGGAGCTCTGCAAGCTGCCCACATTCCCGCACACCACAGCTTCACATTATTCTAAGACCCTGGCTTAGTTTGCCAAATGGGACAAGTTATGATAATTTTAAGCAGCCCTAAATTGCACTGCAGCATTTTGTAGGAAGGAACTGAAATTCTGTGCTAATTAGGAATATTTATATCACGGGGATGTCTTGCAGAATGGAATTTTAAAAAACCAAATTATACTGACTTCTCACCATAACACTTTCCTCAGGCTTCCCACTGTGGGACCTCCTTCAGGGTATGCGTGGCTTCTAAAAAGATCTTTTTAGTGCTTCAGGAATTAGCTCTCTTAGATAGTACCTAAGATGCCCCAATTGATTCAGCATTGCAGCCTACAGTTATGTGACATCTCAGGGCAGCAAATAATAATAAGCCTTGGAATTATTAAATTGATCTTTTATCTGTTGATACATTATTACAGCCTATATTTTGGGAAATTTTAAATTTTGCTGAATGTAAGTCATAATTTAATTAGTCCTATTGTTTGGATATGGTTTATTCCCAAAAATATCCTGTTGAAAACTGATCCCTAAAGTGGAAGTGTTGGCAGCTGGGGCCTGCGGAGGTGTTTAGATGATGGGGGCAGATCCCTCATGAATGGCTTGGTGCTGTTTGCTGTGAGTTCTTGATCTGGTGAGAATGGATTCCTTCTCTTGGGAATGGATGGGTTCCCACAGGAGCTGGTTATTATAGAGCCAGGACCCCCGGGGGTTTTACCTTTTGCATGTGTCCGTTTCACCTTTGGCTTTTTGCCACATTGTAACACAGCTTGGAAAGCCTTCCCAGAAGACAAGCAGATGCCTTTGCCATGATGCTTCAACTTCCCAGCGTAGAGAAACATGAGCCAAATAAACCACTTTTTAAAATACATTACCCAGCCTCAGGTATATCTGTTATAGCAACACAAAACAAACTAAGACAGTTCTTGGAAAACTTAAAATGGTCCTATCAGACAAGTAATTTATTTGCTGACTGCTTTAACTTTCCCTGAAATATGTCTCTTGCTACTTTGAGATGTCAGGACCCCTCTTTAGAAACTAACCAAGTGTGGCTAAAAAATCACACAAAAGAACATAGTAATTATAGATACTGTATCATTGGTCTAAAGTAGATTTGACTGAAATAAAATGAGAGCCACGCAATGTTATAAGGTGTTGAGATATTGAGTAAGATATTATAGACAAGTGAGGGAGAGAGATAATTATATAAGCCATTACATAAAATGTGGCAGGCTCTATGATAATGAAGATACGGAGCTACATGAGTTTATGGCAGGGGCACCGAAGAGGCTCAGGGGGATCAGAAAGACATCAGGCAGAAGACATATATTAAATGGTGACGTATTTTTTCCAAAGCAATCTAAAGAAAATCTTCATACATCTTTGGAAGACTTGCTGGTGGCTGGGAAGAGGCATATGATAGTTTAGAATCTTGGATTAGAAAAGCAGTAAGAATTTCCCAATAAATAATTAGATGTACTGGATAATTTTCCTCCAGCACTAAACACATAATTACATTAAGAAGGCAAATGCCTATATTTCACATTATCTTTCCATATACAGAAGACTTCAAAGTGGAAGATAGAGGGGATAAGACAGATGGGAGGATTAAAACTGAAATGTATCCTTCTAGTCAGGAAAGATGAAGTTATCTTTTCTAGTGAAAAGCAAGATTCCACTGATCAGGATACACCCATGTGAAGGCTGACATTTAGATGAGGAAGTGGAAGCAGAGGAGGCCCTGGTCTGGCCTGGAAAAAAATATCACAGGGCTCAGCAAAGATTTGGGGGATGCTATAGTGCTATGAGCAAAACCCGTGCGGTCTGATACGCCATTAATAGAAGCATATAATTTCCAGAGCAGATGGACATTTGGCACACGTCTCAAAACTGATTTTGCCTTCTGTGAGTCACTTTGGTACAGTGACAAACCCACATGCGTTTATAGGAGAGAGAGAAGACAGGAATGATTAATGAAATCAGTTTGATGCAACTATCCTTTGTGGAGTAGCAGCTTCATGCCAGGCACTGAGGATATAAAAGTGAAAACAGTTCCCTCCCTGAAACCGATCACAGTCCACAAGACAGACACAGGAGCAAATTCCATACAATGGCTGATAAATTTCATACAATGGCTGCTTTAAAGGTACTGTGGGAAACTTAGAGGAAAGAAAATTAATTCTGCCTGGGGGCATTAAGAACTTACCAAGAAAAGATAACACGTGAATTTGGCCCTTGAAGAGTGAAGTTCAAATTTCCTCAGTGGTGAGGGAGCCAGGGATGGAGGAGTGCAGACCGGGGCTGGCCAAGCAGAATGAACCATGAGTCCAGCAGGCCTGGATTGTATCAGGGGCTGAGGGGAAATGGGGCTAGAGAACCAGGCAGGGGACAGCAAGTAAGGACTTAAATGCTTTGAAAATGGGGAGCTATCCAATGCTTATCATGTACAAGGGTGCGTGTTCAGCCCGGAGAGGAAACAGTGAGGGCTGCACACATGCTTAACATCATCAAACAGCTGCTCTGCTGTCCAGTGAAAAACAGAGGCACATATCCCCTGAAGAAGGGTCCAAAGAGCAGGTATAGCCCTAATGGAAGTGAGAGGTTGATTGTAGCTTTTCTATCAATGGGACTCAAGATTCAAGACCCCTTTGATACTGAAGGGATCATACAGAGAACAGATAACGACTCTACCATAGTCCGCAAAGGATCCTCACTTGTTTTAATCATAGGAACACTATGGATTTTTCAATTTGTCACTTTACCTTGGTTCCTAGGAAGTTCAGAGACAAAATTTTAACCCACCTCTGGCTAGTGTACAAAACCTATAATATGCCCATTCATAGTACAAATTACCTTACTTGTATTTTCTACAGAGCCACTACTCTTATATTTTTTTACATTTATGTTACACTATACATTTTGATGAGCCATGTAAATTCTTTTTATTAATGGAGTGGTATTTAAATAAATAAGTAAGCTATGCATATAATTCTAGAATCACCTTTTTTTAGTTTATTCACAGGTACGAAAATTATCATAAACTTCCCTCTTTTTTCACCATAGACTTAATGCCAAAATACTGAAAAGAAGCAAATTGCAAATCAAAACCATAGTGAGATACCATTTCCTACTCAGTAAAATAGCTATACTCAAAAAGGCAGGCAATGACAAGTGTTAGCTAGGATATGAAGAAACTGGAGCCCTAATACATTGTTGATGGGAATGTAAAATAATTGAAGAAACTTTGCTAAAACAGTTTAGCAGTTCCTTGAAAAATTAAACATAGAATCACCATAAAACCTAGCACCACTCCAAAGTGTATACCAAGGTTGCCTAAACAAATGTATACACATTTTAAGAAAAGACAAAACTGTATTAAAATTGTAATAGTCAATATGAGTTGATACCAAGAACATTTGTCATCTTGTATCTCATATCTCTTGTAATTGCAGAACTCAAATGTGACTTAAGCATTACAATTTTAATACAGTTTTTTCCTTTCCTAAAATGTGTATACGATTTTTTGGCACCCTCTGCATATGTAAGAGAATTAAAATCATATATTCATACAAAAACTTGTACATAAATGTTCATAGCAACACTATTAATAATAACCTAAAATGGCAACTACCCAAGTATCCATTAACTGATGGCTAGATAAGCAAAATGTGGTATATCTACACAATGGGGTATTATTTAGTCCTAAAAAGGAGTGAACATGCTAAAATATGGAAGAACCTAGAAAACAGTCTGCTAAGTTAATGAAGTTGGACAAAAAACCCACAGGTATGATTACCTTTCATGATGTATCCAGAATAAGCACATCTATCCTGAAAGAAAGTAGATTAGTAATTGCCAGGGGCTGGGGGCGGAAAGAATGAAGAGTAATTGCTAATGGGTCAACAGCTTCTGGTGACAAAATGTTCTAATGTTAGGTAGTTGTGAGCTGCACAACTTTGTGAAATACTTAAAAGCCACTGAATTTTATTTTATTTAAAGGTGTACTTTGGTGCTCACTTCAGCAGCACACATACTAAAATCGGAATGACACGGAGAAGATGAGCACAGCCCCTGCACAAGGATGGCAAGCAAATTCGTGAAGTGTTCTGTATTTTTACATTCAAGTTTGGGGTGGGGGAAGAGGGGAGAGGAGGAGGCAGGGAGCTGGGTAGGCTCTCACCTAATGTGCACAATTTAAGGGTATATGGCCACCCCCAGATTGAAGGGCTCAACTACAACTTGAACTTTGCTTTAGAAAAAACAAATGTAACCTAATCATTTGTACCCTCATATTAATCTGAAATAAAAAAAATAAACTTCTTGAAAGGAAAAATAAAGGTGGATTTTATGGTTTATGAATTATATTCCAGTCAAAAAATACTGAAAGAATGAATTAGGGTGAGTGGGACATGTGTGGGATAGATCAATATCATTTTCTGTCCTTTGCTTGATTGCTACTTTAACCAACTCTACTTAATTCAGTGTCTCCGTTGTAACTTTCTTTTAAAAATTCATTTAAAATGTGCATGCCTTAGCTTTGAAATTAACACAATTTGTTGTTTGTTTGTTTGTTTATTTAAAGACAGAGTCTCACTCTGTCACCCTGGGTAGGGTGCCCTGGTGTAGTAGCTCACAGCAACCTCAAACTCTTAGGCTTGAGCAATCCTCTTGCCTCAGCTGCTTGAGTAGCTGGGACCACAATTTGTTGTTTGGAAAGAATGGCTGCTAAAGGACCATTGAATAGCCAACTCCTTTTTTTAATTAGTCATGAACTGCCCCAAACAATTAAATATTAAAACTATGTACAAGTAATAAATTAGATCCAGAAGATATCTTTAAAATTCAATATCCATCTTTATATAGACTATTTAATTTACATATTACTAAAAGATTTATGTAAATAATTTTTTAAAATGTTTGTTTGCATAAGTATTTTAATAATAAAAAAAATCTAAAATTGTTGTCCACACCCTCTAGCTAGACTCTAACATGGCACCCTACAGACCTGGAGGATATTTCTTTCCAGTATATTCCACAGTTTAAAGGAAGAGGCTGCTTGGAACTTTCCAAGCCACAGAGAATTCTACATTAAAATTACTTCATTCTAAAAAAATTTGATGTTCTTCTCTGTACTGTGATTCTTTCCTACAAAGAATTAACATTCCTAGTGCTCTTAACATGCTTAAGATAACACGAGTTTAGATATCTTAGTTTGCGATTTTTTTTTAATCTTGTAAAATCAGTTGGGATATATATTTAGTTCTGTCTCACTCACATTTCCCAGTTACCTGGATTAATTGATGTAAGCAACAACAATGGGGCTTTGAAGCTCTCAGGAACAACAGTGGAAATGATCACATTTTTTAGTCAATGAATGAACTATTCTTTCATAATGATTTGTTTATTGAAATAGAGTAGTACCTTGATTAGTGAATTCCCTGGGAAAGAAAGGTCTTCTAAGAAATCAGCTGTATTAAAAACCTAAACAAACAAAATACTCAGAAAGGTTGGGAAGCTGAGCTGCCTAAGCAACCTCTATGCACACAGCTTGTTTATGGAAATATAGAGAGTGGTACCTTGATTAGTGAGAGTTCTTTCCCTGGGAAAGAACGGCCTTCTAAGAAGTCAGTTTTATTAAAAACCTAACCTAAACAAACAAAATGCTCACAAAAGATTTGGAAGATGAGCTGCCTAACCAACCTCTATGCACACAGCTTCTGCCAAAGGCAGCCCTACTGAAAGGAAAGAGGCCCGCCCTAAGGGAAACGGGAGCCTTTTGAACCCCTTCCCCGCCCTACCCATCAACCTGCCACCTGCTGTCCTGTCTCCTTCCCTGGGGCTGCTGTCAGAAGCCCTATCTAAGCAAGAGAGAATGTGCATCCTTCCCCTTCCCTACTTAGTGATTAGTTAACTGATTCTAGTATTACTAAGTCTTATTAAAGGGATAACTCTAAATTAATCTACAATTGTGAAATTAAACCTCCCCCTTTTCCCCCTTTGAATAAATGTTCAAAGAATTTTAGACCTAGACAAGGACTCAGTTGCCTTGGAGAGGGGCACACCAGGCTGGAATTTGGCTGTTCCTGATTTGGGCCTTTTGGGACACAATGCAGACAGGATAGATCTCCTCCTTGTTCAGAAGCCTATAAAAGTAGTTCTTATAGATCTCCCTATGCGATAATGATAGAAAACTTATCAGCATTTATGATTCCAAAAGGCTTCATCCTCTGGTTCGCAAAAAGTGTGACATTAAAACATTAAACCTAAAAAAAAAGTAATTCTTATAGCTTCACAACACTAGTGAAGTGTCCACAGCATCTTTTCAAGGGGGTTTTCAGGTGGGAGGGTTTGTCTTGCAGTTGTGTTTTATTGCAGTGTTTCAAAGACAACTCAAGAACGACAACCAGCATCACAACCACCAGAATGGAAGTTCCTGAACGCCAGCCAATAAAATCAGAATCTCTGAAAAATAAGGTCATCAATCTTTATATTTAACAAGCTTCCTGGGTGATTCTTATGCACACTCAATTTTCTGAATTCCTAGTAACCCATTGTCACATCTGATAAATATTGTATATTTTAAGGATCATCTGGTTTTAGTTTAGTTAGCATGGAATGAAGATTCATTAAATCTTATCTTATCTGAGATTTTAAAACACACCCTGCATTAATTCCACTTGGCTCTAATGAAGCTGTATATTACTAAAACACATCTTCTTTATTTATAGAGCCATACTGTATTCAAGTGACCTCTTGTTTATTCCTGAATTATCCCTACTTGGGAACAAAGCTACAAAGAAGAAGAATGATGTAAAAATTTTAAAAAGATAAATGATAGTGGTATTAGAAGATAACTTTGCATATGCTTATTACTGATTTCTAGACGTTTTGCTATATCTTTATGCAATTTCTCCAAATTCATATGCTTGAAAATAATGCATATCTGGGAAGAACTAAGAACATTTGAACTCCTGCTTCTTAAATACTTCCTTAAAAGACATGTTTGTTTGTTTGTTTTTTCCTGATAGATATTTATATATTTGGGAAGAAAATTCACACTTTTAGCCTTCATAGTATAAACATACACACAAAAGTCTTGCAGTTGATTTTTAGTGTAGAATAAAAATTATATTTTAGAGAACATTTTTAAGGATGCATTTGTAATACTGAAAAAATTTCTTCTCCAAAAATGTTAACATAACATTTTAACCTAGGGCAAGCCTATTCATTATCTAAATTTGTATAAAATGTAATCCATGCAATCAAGATTTACTTTCTTTTTTGACCAAATGTTTAAATTAATATCATGAGACGATTTCCTCTATAAACATGATAGTAACTTCATAAAGAATTAAAATCTATAATCATAGCTTGAAATACATATTGGCTTAATCAGAGATGAGAGGAACTAAGTTGATTTCTCACATCCAACCCCTCACCAAACAGCAAAAATGCAACCATTGACAGATGGGTTTCTGATGAAAAGCATACAGTTCTATCACCTATAGTAAAAACCAGTGGGATTATATAGGTTCACTTGGGAGAAAAGGGTTGACATTAGTCAATCACCATCCATTTCTGATCTATTTCTGGGACAGACACAAAACATGAATCTAGAGAGATATGTATTAAAATAACATACAGGGTAACACGAAGGGTAGGAAACAAGGTGATATACAGCAAAGAATGGAAGTTCCTGAACGCCAGCCAATAAAAATTTTATTTTTATAAAATATATTTTATAAAATATAAAAATAAAAGGAAGAAAGATGACATCTGGAACAGAAAGAAATCTGGTAGAGTTAGAGCATTAGGACTGATTGTAGACTTCTTAACAGAAAATGGGATAAGGGACAGGGGAGGTCAATGATAAACTGACCATGGACAGAAACATACCTTTAGAGAATGAAATGGAATTGTGAAGAATGAGAACATGGTAGGAACACTTCTAAAAGAAAATGCTTCTAGCTTTTTCCAACAGCTAAACACAGACATAGAATAACAGTACACCAAAGATGTCTCCCTTCTAATCCTTGGAACTTGTGAGTATGTTACCTTACATGGTAAAAGGGACTTTGCAGATATGATTAATGTCACGAACCTAATCATGAGTTATTAAAAGAAGTGAAGTGTTTCCAAATGGAGAGAATCAGACAGTGAAAGAAAGGACTCAACACACTGTCACTGGTTTTGAAGATAGGAAATGGGTGCCATGTGCTATGGGATCAGCCTCTTTCTAGAACAGAAGCTAGAAAAGGTCAGGAAATGGATTACCCCCAAACCTCCATAAAGAAATAAGGCAATGTAACACCTTGATTTTAGCCCAACAAGACAAGTGCCAGAATTCTGATGTACAGAACTGTATGATGATGAATTTGTGATGTTTAAGTTTGTGGTAATTTCTTACACCAGCAATAGAAAACTAACACACTAGACCATGGGGGTGAGCAAGGAGCTAAAATGGCTAGCTGCTCTTATTCTAAAAGGAAATAATAAAATTGCTATTCAAACTTGTTGATATGATCCCTCAATCCTGCTCTGCTTTGTACATCCAAATATATTTAGTCCATGTTAGCAGCATCGAAGGAACGTTTAATAACAACTATCAAGTAAGTTTCCTTTGGCAACACAGTCAACAAAGACAAACAATGGACTCCTGCAATTGTCCAATTAGTTATCGATCTGAGAAGCATATTTCCTAAAAGAAATTATGATTCTCTTCCTGGTCATGATTTAGAGTGATGTCAAAAGGTTTTTGCCATGTTACTCAAGTATTAGGTCTGAATTGTTAGCAGCAGTAAAGAAACTAACACGAAATACTATAGTTCCTTCTTATCCTTGGGGGATATATTCCAAGACTTTCAGTAGATGCCTGAAATGGTATAGTGTGGAACAACATGTATGCTAGAATTTCTCTGATGCAAACAATCTATGATAAAGTTTAACTTATAAATTAGAAAAAGTTAGAGATTAACAACAATAACTAATAATAGAAAAATTATAACAATATACTGTAATTAAAATTATCTGAACATATACACTCCTTCTCAAAAATGACTTATTATACTGTATAGTACTCATCTATTTTCAGGCTGTGCTTGACTGTCAGTAACTGAAAGCTCAGAAATTGAGGGGAGATTACTCTAGAGCCGTGCATCACTTAACAACAGGGATATGTTTGGACAAGTGCACCTATAGGAGATTTTTGTCACCATGCACACATTACAGAGTATACTTACACAAACCTAGATATTATAGTACAGCCCCCTACACACCTAGACTCAATGGGACAGCCTTTTGTTCTAGGCTACAAACCTGAACAGCATGTTACCATACCAGATACTACAGGCAATTGCAACACGATTGTAAATACTTATATATCTAAATATATCTAAACATAGAAAAGATAGCAAAAGTGTGGTGTTATAACCTTATGGGACCGCCACTGTATATGTTGTCATTGACCTAAATGTCATTACGCAGGGGCATGATTGGTATGTCTCAATGCATACATTAATGCATAGAAGCACACTTATGCTTTAAGAGCAACATTGCTGGTTGATTAATACACTGTATTATTTGTGTCATTTGACCTTAAGGTTGCTCACTAACTTAATCTTTTATGTAAATAAAATAAGTCTTGTACAACATGTTTACCCTGAAAAGACGTGCAGGAAAAATATGGCCATGAGTTTGACTCATGGCCTCTAAATTTCCACAGCAGTTAATAGAGAGCAGTAGAAAGAGGAGGGCAGACAGAGTGTTAGGGGAGAGATGAGAGAAGAGAGGGAGAAAGGTACAGAGGAGAATAAGAAGAGGAAGATTGAAAAGAAATGCATAGGGTGGAGAAGAAAAGTCTAAGATTTATAGATGACTCTATAAAAATACCATTTTATGTATTATTTCTTTGATCCTCCCAACAGCCAAGTGAATTAGTAAAAAAATTATAATTATCACCGTTTTAAATAAATAGATCTGAGGCTAAGAGCTGGTTGGGATTCAAGCCAGATCTTGCAAGTCTGATGTTCTTTCCATGATGAAGCTTAATTTCTCTGTCCAGTTCCAAGTTATCTTGAAATTGATTTTTTTTTTTTTGTATGAAAGGTCTTTATTGGCGGGGGATGCTGCAGAGCAGCATTAAGGAGGAGGGGAGAGAGAGAGAGAAAAACGGGGCAGAAGAGGAGAGAAGGGAGAGAGAGAGAAGAGAGAGCTTGATTTCTTTTTTAAAAAAGGAAGAGGAAAGATTACATTTCCAATCCAACATTATGTCTCTATTCAAAAGATGCTTCCACTCAATTCTTCTATTCAGTCCCACCAGGGACAGCCCCAAGAAAGAATAATTGACCTTGGTTTTCATTATAGCCCTTTCTTCCCTCCCCTCTTCCAATGTGAAATGACTCCAACTTGTTTGCCTTTAGGACATGAACCTCCTGCAAGAGGCTGCTCACATTTACCCCCACTGTTGATGAACACACACACAGCTCCAGGACACCCATGCCCCTCTGTGAGGGCTCTCAGTTGGAATGTCTGCCTTTGAATTTGCCATATTTGGATCTAGAACACACTCTTAAATGCCTCTTCCTCTAACCTCAAAACTCACTTGTAACCAGCCTGCTCAAATGAGAACCTTCTTTCTCCTAACTAGGACTTAGTCCCACTCAAAGGTCATGTCCACTTCACTGCAGACTGACTGATAATGAATTTAACCAGAGTCTGAAAAAAATAAAAAGTAGAAAATATCCTAGGTGTGTCCAGGAGAAGTCAAGTATAGCGATAAAGTCAGAGGACAGGTGACCAGGAAGATGGCAGAAAGACCCTCAGGCACCTTGGGTTCCTTCAGTGATCAGAACATCTTTTTTCGGTAGTCAAAGCTGAGCGGAGTCCTTCAGAGGGCTCAGCCCCCTCTGTAATTAGCTTAATGTGAATGACAACGCCCACGTTTTCACAAAGCTTCACCGTTTACACAAGAGCTCTCACCCCTATCATTTCATCAGATCCTCTGGGTTGTACTTACTCAAGGCCCCTTAACCAAGAAAGTCGGAACGGAACTCAGGTTTTCTGGGTCCCAGGCTGAGTTCTTCTCTGTGCCTTAACACCTTCAGTAATGCAGGGAAATACGGAAATGAAAATGGAAATGTGAAATAAGCACTATATTATCAGAATACTAACAAATGCCTTGCATGAGCCACCAAGTCTGAGGCATCTTGTGACAGAAGGCTGAAAGGCAATGACTCCTCTGCAATATAATCATGGTATTCATCAATTTAAAATAAAATGTACAGCTCAAAAATAAAGCCCAGTTGTATACACAGTAAATGCATATTTCCCGTTTGTATTTTATAAATTTAATATATTTTACTATTTAAAAATGTATATTTCACAATTTTAATGATTCCTCTGGAGCAGTGATTTTCAACTGGTGTCCCTTGAGAGAATCTAGGTGAGCCGCAAAAATTTTTAAAGATCATTAATTAAATTATTTTCAAAAGAAGATCAAAGCATAGTGCTTTTTACTCTTTTTTTTTTTTTAATCAACATAATTTAAGTGGGCCCCGGAAGTTTAACTACAGGTTCAAGTGTGTGGTGAGATAAAAAAGGTTGAACACATTGCTCTAGAACAAAGTTTCTCAACTTTGGCACTCTGGATCAGGTCATTCCTTGTTGTCAGGGTGTTCTGTACATCACAGAATGTTTAGTACCATCCTGTGCTCTAGGTGTTCAATGTCCATAGCACTCCCACCTCCACCTCCATGATGACTAACAAATATGTGTCCAGATGTTACCAAATGTCGCCTGGAAGGCAAAATTGCTCCATTTGAGAATCAGCTCTAGAGACTAATGTATACTGTAGGTACTTCTTGAAGTAATTATAATATCTGCATGTCTTTTTATTTGCTTACATTGAGTTTGATTAGGACATCGCATGGGCCTGGGGGATGGGAGCTGGCACCTGTAATCCTAGCACTCTGGGAGGTTGAGGAGGGAGGATCCCCTGACCTCAGGAGTTTAAGACTAGCCTGAGCAAGAGAAAGTCCCTGTTTCTACTAAAAATGGAAAAAGCCGGGCATGGTAGAATGCACGGTAGTCCCAGTTACTTGGGAGGCTGAGGCAGGAGGATTGTTTGAGGCCAGGTATTTGAGGTTGCTGTGAGCCACAGTGCTCTAGCTCAGGCAACAGAGTGAGACTCTGTCTCAAAAAAAAAAAAAAAAAAGACATAGCATGGATAATGTTGTGATTTCAACAATAAAGGCAGTGCAATTTTATATGCATTATGAGAATGCATATAATGTTGTACTCAAAAAAGGGTAATTCTGATTAAAGAGTTGCATATAGAAATGTAAAGGTCTTGGATTGCATAATCCACACAGTACATTCTATAATTTTCAATAATCACAGTATAACTTTTAATTTAGAAAAAAATTTTTTTTCCCGAGACAGGGTCTCTGTCACCTTTGGTAGAGTGCAGTCATATCATCATAGCTCACAACCTCAATCTCCCGGGCTCAAGCCAGCCTCCTGCCTCAGCCTTCTGAGTAGCTGGGACTACTGATCACACCCCGACTCCAGGCTAATTTTTCTATTTTTTGTAGAGACGGCGTCTTGCTCAGGCTGGGCTCAAATTCTTTGGCCTCAAGCAATCTTCCCACCTCGGCATCCCAAAAATCACAGCATAATTTTAAGATCCAATTAAGTTCTTTTATCTTCTTGTATGTACAACTTTTCATTTTGGGAAAAGTGTGGGTGCTAAAACTACTTACCTCTGAGAAAAAGTATGACAATTAAATCAGGTTCATGTAAAGCCATTTGGGGGCAATTTCTGCTTGAGTTTGTAATTTCACTCCAAGAGACTGCATTATTGTACAGGAAAATAAAATAAATATAAATGTCTAAAAACCTAATTGTTCCTTACAATCTGATAAACTTTAACATCCATCCATTAAAAAAAAAGGGAGTACTTTTCAGTCTTTGACTGGTTAGATTCCCTATCTGTGCCCAGTTCCTTCAGGAAACAAAACTAATGGCAGAATGGCCAATTTGTTCCAGTACATCTTCATGTTTCATTCAGTTTCTGTTGATTGGTACTCACTGTAAAGACCTTTTCATTTGGTAGTTTGAAAAAAAAATGAGAGTTCTTTCAATGCTGGACCAGTGACCAACATTTAAACTTTTACTCTACTTTGTGGGATCACAATTTAATCCATGGAATAGGGTTACCGGCCACTCAGTGTGTTCACAACTTCCCTGGTTTTACCAACGAAAGTCTCACATCCCCCCAAACATCTCAGTCCTTGGCAAACCGGACCATTGGCAATTTATTATGAGTTTTGAGTTTTTGACAGAGCATTTGTTGAAGTCAACTTTTCAAAATATTTTCAAAGAGTTGGAAATACAAAATGAAGAATACTACCTAAATCTACTTGTTAAGAAAAGAACAAATGGAATGATCAAGCAGCACATGGGATGTGAACTATGCATCTGACTAGCCTGTCTGATTTCCAGGTATTTGCTGCTGCAACTGTGAAGACAAGCATTTCCAAGGGCAAGGGAACAGTCTGTCTCAGAGTGCTTCATTTAAGCAAGGACATGCTGCCAACTTGAAAGGAAGTAAAGGCCGCACTTCGTCTGTGGGGGGAACCTGCAGTTATTCCCCTGCAAATTTAATTCAAACAGGTATTGAGATCTGAAACATGGAGATATCCACAAATTAGAGGATACTTCTTTTTCAAAAAGGCATTTTCAAAAAGGCAAGAAAAGTAGTCCAGGCCATAGAGAACTACATCAAAGCGGCAAGAGTGGCTCCTTTTCATGTTAATCACTGTATTGTTATGAAGATGTTTTAAAACACTATAGCATGAATGAAATTTCTTAAGATATTTATATAATATAAGCATATTGTAAATTTTAAAACTTAAATATTGTTTTTGAGTAAGTTGATTACATCTCCTAAAAAGTGTGTAAAATGTGCAAATCAATGCTGCTCTTATACTTCACCTTTAGAATTATTAGTTATACAATTATGCCACTCAACTTGTGTATTAATAATTCCACAAGAAAATGCAGTGTTATTTGAAATTTATTCATTCAAAAATATTCCTCTTAGAATACTACCATCTTAAAATAAAAGGATTTATTTAAAGAAATATCTCCTTTGGAAAACGGAATCTTCTTCCTTCAAGCAGTTTAATAAGAATCTGCTTGACTCATAAAACTGGTTGTGATGCACAGAATATTTATTATATGATCATTGTAAGATAGACTTATAAATTGTACTTGTGCTTACCCACTATATCACAGGAGAGAGATTTGTCTGATTTGTTTGAACTATTAGGGTCCCAAACCGACCTATAAATAAAAATCCCCAAAGCAAGTGGTATATTTGAATAGTAACTTGATTCCTTAATGTACTTGAGACACTTGTCACCACAGATCATGATAAAACTTTAAAAAATCAGTCTAGAGATTGTGTTTTAATTGCCGGTTTCTATGCAAGGCTTTTTGTCACTATTAAGTATTATAGTTTAACATATCCATCGTTAAATGTATGACCAAAGTGAATAAAAATATTTAAGCTTAAAAGCATAAGGGAATTCTCAGTTGTGATTGAAACTCTTTGATTTGAAATACTTTTTCTCAAATTTTGAGGGATATTGGCATCTGCAAATAGTTCAAATATAGACATAGGCATCTTGGGAGTCATCAAAATAAACTTTACCTTATTTAGCAGTTCCCTCGTAAGATCCCATTTCAAATGGAAAGACTATAAAATATAGTCTTTAGCTGAAGGTAGTATTGAAATTCCTTTATAGTCATGTAACTTGAGAATTCTAATATATAGTCCATGTCTTATTTTGGCTCCTACAGGTTAATCTCTCAAGACTTTGATACGAGGTATCAGTGTATTCAGTATTCAGTGACAGTATCATTAGGGTCCACCTCTAGACAAATGTAATGACCACCTTTTGTTTCTAATCTCTTAGGCCTCAGTTCCACAGAACACTATATACTATAATCAGAAATGTAGCAGGGATATCCAATGTCACGCACTGGTATTAATTGATTGCATACGCATTATATAAAATATAGCCTATAGCCAATAGATGAATTAGAAAGCAATAGAAGCAACAGTAGCTGAAGTTGAACACACAACACACACACACACACACACACACACAGGTGTTAAATATGATACCTTGAAAAAAATGTATACCAAGATTAAAACATGCTATCTGGGAAAGCCATCTGAGGCCAAGTCCTGAAATGGTCTGTGACTTGGTCAATTTTTTTCCTTAATTGGACACCAACACTTCATTGTAGTTTCCTTTCCAAGTTAAAGCTGGACTTTAGGAATGAGGCATCTACAGGAGAAAGCGTCAATACTTACAGTGGAGACAAAAGGAACAGGAAAGCAAACTCAGGCAGATGAGTGACCACCACAGGACAAGCTGTAAGATCTGGGCCAGCTCTTCTACATGTGTTTGACTTTGGCTGGATCTGAAATGAAAGAGATGACTCTCTGTCCCCACAAAGTTTAAGTGAAAAATTGTTTCGTGTGTTTGTGTTTTTTAAACAGCTTTGGAAGGCTTTCATACTACTTATATATTTACTCTAAAATTGACTCTGATTGTGGGTTAAAAAAAAAAGGCAAGAATAAATCATCTGAAAATACAGTTTGTCATGGAAACAGTATAGTAATGGGACAATACCCCCAGTAGCTTTAAGGTTTTCCAGGGAAGTCCTATTTTACCAGCAATATCAAAAGAAACAAAAGACTAAATTGGTTTTCTACATGCTGCGTAATTTAAAACAAATTATTTTGTAAAAACAAATCCTAGTGGTGACTTAAAAATGTCTTTTGAAAGTATTTAAATCCAGCAAATAAAACGGTTCTGCATCAAATTTATAGTCACATCATCTTAAGGATGCTCACACTATGACTGCTTTAACATTTACTCCTTGGATAGAGACTAATAATCTAAAAAAATGTTTTCCCTGGGAATTATCTAATTCAACTGCCTAGTAAGAAGATATATTTTAATTTGGCCTAACATTTACTATTTTTTGTGGGTGTCTACACAATAAAACCTTTACAGATAATCGTCTATATTAATGTAACAAAGAATAAAGGAACATAAAATTGCATCTTGCTGCTTAAAATCAAATGCTAGATTTTCAATAAGATTTAATTTTTTTATCTGCCATAAAATGAATACTAATGATTTATAACCCATTGCTTTGTAACTATGAAAGTAACTCTATTGTATCAATGATCTTCATTTTACTTCCTTGACATTTTATCACAAAATGTTTTCATGGGAAAATTTAGTAAAGATATTTTTCATCTGTAAAAGTATCTGAGGCTTTCCATCTAGCATTTTCCATTTCTTATAACCATATTTCCATATTTTGAAATGTACAAGTAAATTTGGTATCCCTATAAAAATTATTGTGTATAATTTTCTAAATAAACACATGCACATATGTACACACACGTAAAAATTCTAACTCAGAGCAAACCAACTACGTGATGTCTCTGGATAAGGTCCCTTGAATGATAAAAAATGGGTATTCAGAAGCAAACAACAAAACACCCTTATAAACCAAATTGCCGTTTAAAATGCTTATTAAACACAGTTACCCATTTATTTTCTATGGTTTTGTAATAGCCAAGATTACGGAATAAGACAACAGCTCACAAAAATTTTGACGAAAGGTGATAGCTCAAAAATAAATGTCTGTATTATAAAAAGTCATGTAAATTTACTCCTTAAAAGAAAAAGAAAGCTTTAATATTAAAATTAGATTTCTTTTTAATAATCCTCTCTGAGTAAAGAAATAATTTGCAAACATATTTTCTACTGTCAGGAAAATAGGTCTTTTCTTGGGATTTCATAAATGTCAATCACAACAATGCAAATAGAGTAATTCTTTGGAAGGACTGGTCTGAAGGTTTAAGGATAGACTTTTTTACTGAATTTCTAAATGTTTATACTTTGGAACTGGCTTTGACACACTATAAAATGTAAAGACAGTTCAAACAGTTCAAGTTCTATTATTTTCAGGCACAAAAACCACATAATCTTGTACAAAACTTTGATTTTTTATTTGCGAAATTAAAAATATGGTATTATATATATATATATAAACTTCTATTTCTCTATAAATATAGATGATTTTGTGATAGTGAACAGAATAAATGCATACCAAATTCGAAGACCGACGGATGTCATTTTAGGGTATGACGGACATAGATAAATTTAGGTCCTAACTACCAGCATTTTGATAAACTCTCAAAGTTCAAAACAATGCAATCAGGAGGATTGCTCGTCTCCTTCACAGAGACCTAAAGCGAATATTTTAGAGTGGCTTTGAAAGATTTACATTTGACATATTTCTGTAAACCCCAAAAAGGAGCACACAGGCTTTAATGCTAGATCTGCACAGTCTCCCTTTAGCAGGCATGCTCAGATTTGACTATTTCAGGAGTTAACCCCTTCCACTTTTCCACCTCCCTTACCTCCTGAAATCTTACCAGGTTATTATTAGTGGGGCGGATTGTTCCTCAGAATGTTTTGCTGAATAACAATCAAAATAAACTGTTCAAAGTGTACAACTTCTACATTTTTAAAGCTTCTGATATATGTCTGATTATTATTTGATTAAAAATAAGAAAATAGCACTTCATTTTGAGGAAGTCCATTACACTGAAATCCCCTTTTTCAAATTTGTTTCATTCTACTGTCCTGTTAAGGGAAGCAAAGATCAACGCCTTAACACAACTTTCCAGGTGACCTCAACGTTTCCATTTCACAGAAGGGTAAAATCTAAATTCGGGCTGGCTCATTCCTCAAGGCAGGGTGCGAGGCATCAGTATGCAATTAGAATTAACGTTTTATAACCCTACCTTCCGTCTCTCCCAACCCACACAAAGCTTCGTGCCTCTTCCCAAATCTCCTTAACCACATCTTTCCATGACGCCGGCTGGCCAAACCCATACCAGGTTTTAGACACTAGAGAATGAAATGAGCTCATTCACCAAAAATCAGACTTTAAAAAGTTTGGCAATGATTATTCGACTCACCCTCTAACCAGTTAGGGGGAAGGAGGGAGTGTCCGGACGTTAGATGTGAGTGCGAAGGGAGGCTGCAAATGCCAGCGCCCACGCCCGTGGGGCCCCAGGAATTTGGGAAAGGGCTCTGGACAGTTAAAATTCAGCTTCAGGGAGTCAGAGGGACAGGCCTTCCCAATCTGCCACGGGAGGAACTGGACCCGACAGGGGCCCACCTCCGGATTTGGAAGCGTGGTGCCCCTTTTTTTCTATCTTACGAGCCCCCACCCCAAGCAAGGAAAAGGGCAGTGGCAGAGGAGGCGGCGGGTGGTGACTGCGCGCAGGCCCCCGCCCCTGCCCTCGCAGCGCCGAACTCGCCCGGAGCTGACACCCAGGCAGGCCAGAGCACCGCGGCGGGGAGAGGCGGGAGGGCCAGGGAGCGCACTCTGCCCGTCTGCTCGCTGTCATCTCCCCTGCAGTGCTCCGAAAAGGGCAAGAAGAAAAAGCCTGAAATGGTTAAAACGCCCTAAATAATTAAAAAAAAATAATAAAGAAAAACATGTGATCGATCATTTAAATACAAATATACTTACAAAAATCTTACACGGGGTATTTACAATCATAAAAGCACACAGTCCTAGTACCAGAGTGTGAGGGCAAGAGGTCGGTCCATCCCCCCTCTGGCGGTCGGGCACTACTCTGCCGCAGGGACGGAAGCTTTTGCAGGAGCTATTGTGTGCTTAGAAGGAGCCTGCGAAAGTGTGTCTAGTGTGCAAGCCGGAGCAGCCCGGCTTGGCTGGGACGCCACCAGGCTTGCTGTCTGGCCAGGGCTGGGAATGAGCTGAGTCCCCGACGTCAGACAGTGGTCTCCCCCTGTTTGCTGTTGGTGAGCCGCGTGTAGAACTTCCTCCAAGAGTTGAGCGTCTTGCCGGACCAGATCCAGAAGCCCGACGTGATGCCCACGATCAGCGTCATAAGGTACTTGATCATGAAGACCGTGAAGTCAGGGCTCATGGGCGGGTGCGGCGGGGCGCCTCCGCCCGCCTGGAGGTGAGGGCAGGGGATGGCGTAGCTCTTGCAGCTCTGGGCCACCCAGCTGCGCTCCCACTGGTCCCGAAAGGCCTGCTCGTAGAAGTAGCAGGCGATGACGATGGTGGCGGGCACCGTGTAGAGCACGCTGAAGACGCCGATGCGCACCATCAGCTTCTCCAGCTTCTCCGTCTTGGTGCCGTCATGCTTCATGATGGTGCGGATGCGGAAGAGCGACACGAAGCCGGCCAGCAGGAAGGACGTGCCGATGAACAGGTACACGAAGAGCGGCGCCAGCACGAAGCCACGCAGCGCGTCCACGTTGTTAAGCCCCACGAAGCACACTCCGCTCAGCACGTCGCCATCCACCTGGCCCAGCGCCAGGATGGTGATGGTCTTGATGGCCGGGACGGCCCAGGCGGCCAGGTGAAAATACTGCGAGTTGGCCTCGATGGCCTCGTGGCCCCACTTCATGCCGGCCGCCAGGAACCAGGTGAGAGACAGTATCACCCACCAGATGGAGCTGGCCATGCTGAAGAAGTACAGCATCATGAAAAGGATGGTGCAGCCCTCCTTCTTGGTGCCCTGCGCCACCGTGCGCGCCCCGTCCTCAGTGAACTTGTCGTTACACACGACCCGGTCCTCCAGCAGGAAGCCTGCGATGTAGGCCACGGCCACGGCCGTGTAACAGCCGGAGAGGAAGATGATGGGCCGCTCCGGGTAGCTGAAGCGCCGCATGTCCACCAGGTACGTAAGCACGGTGAAGAGCGTGGAGGCGCAGCACAACACCGACCAGATGCCGATCCAGGTGCGCGAGAAGCGCAGCTCCTCCGGCCCGAAGTACATGAGCCCGTACACCTTGGTCGGTTCACAAGGCGCGCCGCAGTCCTTCTCCCCCAGGAAGTGGTAGTTGAGATAGGAGGGCACCTTGAGGGCGCGCGGACAGGAGAACTTGCCTCGCTCCGAGGCCCCCGGGAAGCCGCTGCGGTGCCCTCCGCCGCCGTGCTGGGGGTTGCTGGTCCAAAACTCCGGTAGCAGCGAGGGCGTCGGGGTGCCCTTATCAGACGTATTCTGGCCCACGCACAGCTCGCCGGCGCCGTGCACCGGAAACTTCTCGCACTTGAGCGTGTCTGGCCACTGGAAGCCGAACTTGTTCATGAGCGCCTCGCAGCCCTGGCGCGCGCGCTCGCACAGGGAGCGGCAGGGCGGCAGCGCCTGCTCCAGCACTGTGCACACGGGCGCGTACATGGAGCACAGGAAGAACTTGAGCTCCGCGGAGCACTGCACTTTCACCAGCGGGTAGAACTGGTGCACCTCCAGGCCCGCGTCCTCCTGGTTCGTGTGGCCCAGCAGGTTGGGCATGATGGTCTGGTTGTACGCGATGTCTGTGCACAGCGGGATGGAGATGGGTTGGCAATAGCCATGGTCGGGGATGGAGATGCCCCGCTCACCGTTGTACTGCTGCCCGCTCTGCTGCTGCTGTGGGGGCGGTGGTGGTGCGGGTGGTTGCTGCCCCGGCCCGGGCCCCTGGCCTGGCCCCTGGCCCGCCGCCTGCGCCCGGACCCCCAGCAGCAACGGAGCCTCCAGCAGCCAAAGCAACAGAAGCAGCTGGCGCGCCAAGCGCCGGGGGTCAGCTGGGGGGCGGCAGCGGCTGCCTGCGTCCCCGCAACCCTCCTCCGCCAGCCGGGCTGCGAGCGCCCCGGCACAAAGTTCCCAGCTTGCGCCGCCGCCGGCGGCCCGGGACTTCTTAGGCACCTCCTCCTCAGCCATACTTTCTCGGCTCCTTTCTTGGCGGCGCTCCGCTGGGGCTGGTAGTGGCAGTACAGGCGGCGGCTTCCCCTGCGGCCAGGGAGATCGCTGCGCCGGTGCCCTCCGTCGAGGCCGAGCCGTGCTCGGCCCGCTGCCCCGGCTCCTGCTCTGAGTCCCGCAGCCGCCGCCGCCGCGGAAACTTGCGATTCATGAAGCGCAGGCGGCGGGGACAGCCTTGGTGGCTCGGGTTTGCTGGCGTCGTGTCCCTCCTTCCTGGCCCTCGGCTCGCTGGCTCCCGGCTGGCAGCGCCGCGCTAGTGGCCGCGGCCCCGTACAGCGCGCAACTCACCGCAGCCCAGCGGCCTCGGGTCCCCTCTGCGCCTCCGCCTCCTCCTCCGCCGCCGCCTGACCATTTGTGTCAATCCCTCAACTCGCTCCCTCTCCTCTCCCTCGCGCGCCCTCAGACCGGTTTCCAGGCGCCCCGCAGTCTGTCTTTCACCGGGAGGGAGGAGCCTTGAAACCGACGCAGAACTGGAGGCTCAGGGACCGTCGCCCAATCGCGGCATCGGCTTCCCGGCGCAAAGGGAGCCGGCCGCCTCCCAGCCAGAGCCAATGCTGGCGGCGAGCGGGAGGAGGAGGAGGTGGGAGGAGGAGGAAGTGGTGGTAGTGGCACTGCTCAGGCACAAAGAGTAGGTTTGCTATGAAGCGGGACAGGCTTGGTTGCTTTTGCTTTGGCGGAAGAAAGGGCGAGGACAAGAAGGAGAATGGTCCCATATGCTGCTGGAGATAATGAATAGGAGTCGGAGGACCGCGGGACTTGGCTTTTCTTTCCTTTTATCCATTTTCATGTTTAAAAATCCTGCTCCTAACGCTGGCTGCAAACAGCAAACCGAGCGCTGCTATGAGAACAGATGCCTTTGACTTAAGGAGTGCACGGTTTTCTTTGAGTTTGTGTCTGTCGAGGTTTTGTTCAAAATATTACTTTACTAAATCCTAAAGTTCGCAGGCTGGGCTTGGCGGGCTTTGGACGCGCCATTTCCCCGGAGGAGAAGTTCACGGGATCCTTGTCAAATGAAGAAAACAACACAACACAACACAAACTTCTATGGAATTTAAAAAGTAAAGCCAGATGCGCCTTCTTGCCACTATTACGCTCCTTGCAGTCAAACTCCTTTTCTCTCCTCTTTAATCAAGTCAGAACAGAAGCAAAGGAAAACTATCCATTAAATTTTGAGAGAGAAAAACATAAGAACCCGACTCCCGAGGCGGTGGGGGACCCTGGCCGGGACGGTCCCCGCCGCTCCAGACCGCAGAGGTGGCGCCGGCTGGAGCTGCACTCATCGGCAGGCTGGGCCCTTGGGAACCTTTCTAGACCCAGGGGGAGCCCAGGACTCTGATGGGAACTCCTGGGACCTGGGCCATTTAGGTTCCACGGGCTGGGCTGCAGAGCTGGAGACACCAGTTTGAAAAACAAAAATCAGTCGGAAAGGAAAAAGCACACTGCACATTCTTTAATTCCAAAACGATATAATCCATCTCGACAGATGCATGTTCTTGTTTTCCACCTAAGATTAGTTTTAGTGATGCTTAACTGTGTGACTCAGTTTTATCAATAAAGTGTCATTGTGTTATTAAATCTACGAAGGATTTTTTGGCCTATGTTTAGACTCGGTCTTAGTATACTTTTGTATCCAATTGTTTTCTATTATTCGTTTATTGGATACTTACCAAGCACCCATAATGACTCAAACACCATCTTGGGTTGTAGGTATAAAAATGAACCAGACATGGTCCAGCCTTAGCGAAGGGCATAGTACAATGGAGCATGGAAATGTAAATCGATTATCACACCGTCAACCTCATAGCCAAAAAAGCACAGGGGAAGAAACTAGCTCAGGTGAAAGGAGGTGGGAGGGTTCTGATGGAGAAGTAAGCCCAAGGTGCAAAAGAGGAAACTCAAAAGCTTCAGTCCTAGGGTGGGAGGGTAGGAGGGTGGGAAGGTGAATGTGGCTCAAGCATTGTGGGAAGGGGGAATGGGGCTTTTAGTCCACATGAGAAAGTTTGGGCCAAATTATACAGACGATAGGGAGCTATCAAAGGTCAAGCAGGGAGTGGGTCAGGACCACTGAAAGAGGCAACCTGGCTGTATTAAGAAGGTTTACTATTCATCCACGCATAAAGGTCACCATTTAAGACAGCTGTGACTTGAGACCTTGCTACAGGTCTCTGCCAATTTCATCACCATACACGTTGGTGTGTCTAAAGAATGGGCAGTCACATCTTTAAATGTTAAAGCAAAATGACATCTATTTGTCTCTGATACATATATTATTGTTTTTCAAATATTCATGGAGGCAGTAAATTCATTAAACATAGACTTGTTTTCAAACATTTCTGATACCTAGTAATTTTTTTTTTTAAGAAGCAACAGGTACTAAATTCATAATAGGTTTTACATGTGAGAGAGAAAGCAAGAGAGTGTTTGGGTGTGTGTATCAGCTGTAAATCATGACCGAAAAAACAACTGGGAAGCACAGATGCACCCTGAGGTCCTTGGAGCACTCACATTCAATAACCATTTGCTTTGCCCTCTAGCATCCTGACCCCAGTGCTCCCAGGGACATTTTTTCCTCTAGCCATCCACTGTTCCTCTGCTGACAATATCCAATGCTTAGGGACTTAACCAAGCCACTTGTCTTTTATTATGTCTCCCTTATAAAGACTTATTTGTCTTGTGTTCCTTTCTCTCAAGGTCATTCTAGGTGAATGAACTGAGTGAAAATGAATTTATGCTAATGTGTCAGTTACCAAGAAGCATCAAATGAGTTAAACATCCATCACACTAAATACTTCCCCTTCTCCCACAAAGTGATGTGGCACAGGGAATATGACAGAGACCTCAGTTCTGTTTCTCAGTGTAGGTGACACTCTGCTGCTTCAAAAGTTATTCTATTGAAATTCTTTTTTTTTTTTTTTGCAGTTTTTGGCTGGGGCTGGGTTTGAACCCGCCACCTCCGGCATACAGGGCCGGTGCCCTATTCCTTTGAGCCATAGGCACCGCCCGCTATTGAAATTCTTGCACTTGTTTCATCTTCTACCTAACAGTGTGGTTTAGTAGGCAGAAGGCTCAGAAGTACAACTAAAGTTAAAAAAGAGAGGGGGAAATGTCATTCTTACCAGATAATGGAACTGGAAGGAACCAAAGATGTCATCTAGGAACTAGTTAATTTTCTGCAGTCTATCATTAAGAACAGCGGGCCCAGAAATATTAAGGGATGTGCCTCAGGTGAAATGGCCTTGTTTGGCTTGAACTTTATTAGATACTTAATTTATTCCTTTTGATACACTTTTAAATAGTTATAGTTCTCTTTATCTTCTTTAAAAAGTTTTCTGTAGAAGTTTTTTCAATAGATTGTGTGGGGGAAAAAAGAGCTTGTAACTTTGTTTTAAATTGTTTTTTGAGAGTTAGCTTCCAAAGTTTAAAAAAATCCAGCAAACTTGATTTCCTATTTATGTATTATATACATAGAATGTCAAACCTATGTGATACGGAGGAAGCTGTTAAAATCAGAAACAGTTCAGAGTTGTAACCAATAACAACCAGTGTTGTGAAAGGAGGTCTTTCGGGAGAGATGATGAGGGTAGTGGGTAACAAAATATTGAAAGAGAAATATGAGCAGTGTATTTTAACTTTAGTCTAGAATACATTATTTTCTCAGGATATAGAAAAGTTTGAGATCCACTGATAAACATTACTAAATAAGTATGAACTATTATGACCTTGGTAATAAAAATGTTTCAATCAGATCAAAACTGTAAACATAACCCCATTCCTCGTTAACACTGGTTTGTCAGACATCAGATGCTGTCAAGTTTTCTTATGTCAAAGATCTTTTATATCAGGCCTTTGTCAGATCTGAGGTTTCTCTAGACTGCTTATGTCAGGCTGATGGAGGATAATAACCAGGGGTGGAGCTCCAGTTCTGATTACATTCAGTTGCATGTACATGGATGCACAGAGTGAGCTGAATCCCCATGTACAGCCTGAGGGACCTTAAGCTTTTAGGTGAGTTGTTTTGTTGCTGGCTTGTGGGATACAGCCTTAGATTGTCCCTATTAGATAACAGAGATTTTAAGACAGCTTAGACTATATTTTTGAGCATCTCTCATATTTGGCATTGTTTTTGCACCACGTGTCCATTCATTTGGTTGGTTAAACTGTACTTTGATGATTATCTCCCTTAAGAGATGAAGAATTTAAGAAACAAAGCAGTTAAGATTCCACAGCCAGTAAGCGCCCAGAGTTGGCTTTCTAATGAGTAACACCATGTGAACATGGCCACACCTAAAAACTTACAGAAGAAAATGTGGTTTCTGAGGGCTCTTCTGGGTGATTCCTCAGTATTTAACATAGTTTTCTATACAAGGATATACATGATGGGTGTATAAATCTTGGGATTCACTGATGTGTTAGACCAGCATTTTCCAAATTTTATTGTGAAATACAGTATATTTCACAAGGGTCTTCTATGAAGTAAATTCGTTTAAATAAATTTGGGAAAAGGCCATACCCTAATGTCCTTATTGGACATTACCAATAGCCTAGTATATTAATTATCTCTGAGAAGTGACAAGATAAAGAGTCCTTTTTAAACTTTGTCTTATTTAGCATTTCCTCCATTTGGAATATATATACACACACACCTGGAATATACATATATGGATACACACATATATATTACACTGTATCAATATTTTGCTTAACATCAATGCTATTTGAGAAATGATGGATTAGACCTAATGTATTCTGAATTCTTATTTTATAAAGTTAGACTCTCATTCTGTATTACTTTTGTTGTCAGGAGAAGAAAGTGAGGTGTTGGCCTTTGAATTCCTGACTCTTCTTGAATTCTTAGGGAAGGGCTGTTGATTGAGTAGGCAGCTGAGAGTGACAGGAAACTCAGACTACACAATTCTCTTCTTTTGGGGTGGCATCATGTAGGAATCTATTATATCGCCATTGTAGGGAAGACACATCAGGTGTAAATCTACCTAAGCTTTCAGCATAGTTTTTGACCTCATTCCTTCTTAAATTTCCAAGCCAGAAATTTCTGCATAATCTAATTCTTATCTTTTAAAACATCTGTATTCTTTGGCAAAAATTCTAAAAGTAAGTGTCTTTTCTTTCTTCATTTTTTCCTTCATTCTTACATAAATCTGTTCTTGACATTGGTAAGATAGGTCTTGGATTGATTCACATACAGAATCTCAATTTATAGACTTTCTTTGAAAAGTATTTTTCAGGGCAACAGAGCGAGACTTTGTCTCAAAAACATATATTTAGCTTTGCCTAAAATAACTTACCATAAGAGATTGTCAGTGTGATTATCATGACTTTTATTTTATAGAGTGCATATAGCTAATTCATATTAAGATTTTAAACTAATGTTGTTTAAGAGCCAGCCATAATTTGTTAGAATTTGCATTTTAAACATGATAAGACTGAAAGATTTAATAGGTGTGTTCAGTAGTTGTAAATATGAATCATGGATTACTTGTACACAATTTCACAAAACATATTTTTCTAAAAATAGAAGTATGAAAGGGGAAAAATCATCACCACCGAATTTTTAGCAACAAGATCGGATAATCATTACCACAGATTTTCTTGTAATTCAAAGATTACATTATAAAAGAAGATGGCTAAATACATTACTTAAATGTCTGTTTCCAAAAAGTCTGCCTGTATAGAAGGCTATCTCATGACTCTGCTTTAATCAGTTCTGTCGTCATGGTGCAATGGGCAATAGTGTATCCTCTCTGGTAAAACTTTCAAAAAACATACAGGCTTTTTCTTTTTAACTCTATTGTTACAGGATCATATGCATATTATATTTATTTCACTTAAGAATATATCATGAAAAGATTTTCATGTCAATACACATAAATCCTGCTCATTTTTAACTTTTAAAAAATTTTTCCCATTTGATTTTATTTGTGTATGTTCATGGCATACAAATGCAACTTTGCTACACTGATGTATTGCATTGTGGTGACATCAGGGTCGTCAGTGCTTATATCACTAAAGCAACACACGTGGTACTCACCAAGCAGCCTCCCATCATCCCCACCCCTCTCCTCAGAGTCTCTGCTGTTCATCACTCCCACTCTGCTTCCAAGTGTATGCATTATTTAGCTTCTACTTACATGTGTAAATGAGAGCACGCAGTATTTGTCTTTCTATCGCTTAGCTGTTTCACTTAAGATAATGGCCTCTAGTTCCATTCATGTTGCTGCAAAAGACATGATTTCATTTTCTTTTATAGCTGAATAGCATTCCATTGTATGTGTGGGTGTGTATGTGTGTATATATACACATATATATTCATACTTTCTTAATCCAGTCTTCTGTTGATGGACACTTAGGTTTGATTCCATATCTTTGCTATTGTGAGTGCAGGTGTTTTTTATATGTTGATTTCTTTTCCTTTGGGTAGATACCCAGAAGTGGGATTGCTGGATCACATGGTAGTTCTACTTTAAGTTCTCTGAGAAATCTCCATACTGTTTTCCATAGAGGTTGCACAAATTTACATAGTTATCAACAGTGTACAAGTATTCATTTTTTCTCTGCATTCTCACCAACATCTGTTATTTTTTGTCTTCTTAATAATAGCCATTCTGATCAGTGTAAGATGATAGGTTATTGTGGTTTTAATTTGCATTTCTCTGATGATTAGTGATCTACATTTTACATATGCTTGTTGGTTATTTGTCTCCTTTTGAAAAATGTCTGTGCAGGTCTCCAGCCAACTTTTTGATTAGGTTAATTGTTTCTTTGTTGTTGAGTTGTTCAGGTTCTTTGCAAATTCTAGATATTAATCCCCTGTCATATGTATAGTTTACAGTTGTTGATTATCTCTTTTGTTGTACAGAAGCTTTGTCATTTATTTGACTCCCCATTTGTTAATTTTTGTTTTGGTTGCCTGTACTTTTGAGGTCATGAAATTTTTGCCTAAAAGATCAAGTTTTTGTCCAGAAGTTTTCTCTAGGCTTTTTTCTAGTGTTTTTAGAGTTTCAGGTCTTCCACTCAAGTCTTTAATCTGTCTTGGGTTGATTTTTGTATATCAACTTTTGAGAGTGCTCCATTTTCATTCTTCTGCATATGGTTATTCAATTTTCCCAGCATCATGTCTTGAAAAGAATGTCCTTTCCCAGTGTACAAAACATACAGGCATATGTATTGGATTTAGAATGTAGTCCTTCTGTGAGACGCTTGAAAGAAATACACATCAGCCCTTATAAATTAAAACTTCATACCTCACATACTTAAAGAGGCCTCCTCTGATTGGCTAAGGTTTGGAGAGCTGGGTTTGCAATCATTTTGAGATTGCATTAGGAGAACAAGCAAAATTATGCTTCTGTAAGTGAACATTTATTCTCCCTTCTGAATGACTTGACTTTTTGTGTATGGGAAAATAATGTCATATGCAACATCTTTTAAAATCACAGTCTGATCAAATTCTTTTCTGTTTCTTGCTTTAACCTGAAATCCTCTAGCTGAAGATAACAGAGAAGTCAATCCATGGTTTCTAAAGTGTTGGTGCAAATTCTTCCTAAAATATCACCTTTGGGATTACAAGTAAGGGCAAATGGAGCACGTACCCAGGCATTTTCACTTCAGATATGATAATATTTTTTGGCCAGGGTAAACAAAAGCACTGGGCTATTTGTAGTTTATTAGAAATCTAAGACTAAAGATGTCCTAATACTTAAAAGAAAAAAAAAATACATATCCCCTTGTGAAAATAGTCTTCATAATACCTGACTTAATTTTCACAATAACTGTAATGCAGGTAGAAGGATGATCACCCTCATTCAAGGTGCAGAAATGGGGCCTTAAGACAGTGACTTGCTCACACAGCCTTTCAGTGAAGAACAAGGATTCCCATGCAGTTACCATATGCATTTCCACAGCCGCATACCAAGGGAAACAAGATACACTCCACAGCTTTTAAAATGTAACTAAATAAAGCTCATTAGGAAATATAAAATTCTTCCAAGATCCTAGCTCTATGACAGGCATTTGGATCTTTTAACATAAAAGATATCAAACACCACAAGGGCAATGTCAGAAGACCATTTCTCACATCTAGCCAAGATAAAAATCAGGGTAGAATGGTTCATCAATCTTAGGAGTTGGTGTTTCTGTAGGGAAATAAAAGTCATTATGAAGCTTTCCCGTGATCTGAGTTGAATCAGGAGTAGACCATGAGGGGATGGACTCAGCATTCTCACATGTATTTCTAGGCCACGTTCTTCCATGCTGGGTAAAAGGCATTGTCATTTCTTTTATAGTGGTGAGTTTTTCTTTCTGGAGGAAACTTTGTTTCCTCATCTATAAAGTTAGAGTGATAATCTAGTTGGAATTATTTGTTTTGATTTCTTTAATATACTATCATTCTGATCACAGCAAAGAGGCACATGTGTTTACTTTTAAAAGTCAGAATATTAATCAATAGGCAAGTGGATTTGTTAAAACAGCCTCATCACATTGATTTTAGGAATCTCTGCATTATCGACCTGATAGGATGGCATGCTATCAGGGTCCACTGTAAACCAAAGGCTTTTATTTTCAGCTCTCATTTCTCCCCAGTTTTCTCAAGAAGAGAAAGCAAGGGCTCTGTCTACATGGGCTGGTATACTTCCCTGAGGAGCCTTTCAGTCTATGGAGTTCATATGGCATTCTGTTTGCTGCAGGCCCTTCAGATTAACATAGAACTTTAAGCTTAGAAAGAAAGCTAACTTTGCAATCATTGGGAACCACACATTTTGAAAAATGCGCATTCACAGATCAGGATTTGATATGATGATTTTTGATGTGGCTAAATTTTCCTTTTTATCTTGTTATTGCCCCAATATATTTTATTTCCTAAATTTTCCATATTCCCATTGGTGTGTAACAAACCTCACCAAATTTTGTGATATAAAATTATGATCGTTTCATTATGGTCATGATTTGTGGGATAGGGTATGTGCATAGGAACAGTAGGAATTTTTCTGTACTCTACAAAGTTTGAAAACTCAGGTGGGAGGACTCCAGCAGTTAGAGGATGACTCGGACAGTTGAGGGCTGGAAAATTCGCTTCCAAAACACCTGCTCCTTGTGGGGATGGCTGGACTCTGATGGGCCTGTCAGCCAGAGGTCCCCCTCCAGCATGGAAGCCCTAGGGGAGTTTCCAACTTCTTATATGGTGGCTCAATGTTCTTGCAACAAGGCAGAAGTTGCATGTTTTTCACGGCCCAGCCTTTCAAGGTCACTTCCAATGTGCTCTAATTGTCAAAACAGTCACAAGCTGACCAGATGCAAGTGTAAGGGTCATAGGCACTGCCTCAATGGGAGCAGTGTCAAAGAATTTGTAGCAATTTTTAAAAACTGCCACATTAAGAAGTTTGAATTTATATACTAATTAGCTATTATATCACAGCATTACAGATAATTATAGAAATAACATTTATTGAGTATATACTATGTGCTAGTTAATTCTCACATCAATTTCATGAAGGATGTTCTATTATTATCTCCATTTCACAGAAAAGGAAATGAGGCTTAGAGAGGTTAAGAAACTGGTCACCCCCTAACGAACACAAGAATGGAGATTTGAACTGAGACTTACAGCTTGTCGGAGCTTAGCCGCCGGGTTATCATTCTCCCCAAGCTAACTAGGGTAAAGCCTTTTCAGAAATGTTAAACAAAAATTTTAAAGTTATAAGCCCTCATTAAATATTAAGAAATGTTTTGAATAAAATTATCACTAAAACAGATTTGGTGGTCTCAGACTCTGCAGGTAAACAAAACGTCTCACTTCTGCATTGCCACCTGTACACTGGCAGAGTGTGTTCCTGACAGGATTGGGCAAGCTTGAACTGGCAGAGCTGGAACCTTCCCCAAGCAGAATGAGGTGAGTCACAGGCCTGAGGGTTACTGTATTGTGACTGCTGGGAAATCCAGGCTTTCATCCTTTACTCTTAGTTGGATATCATTCCATAGTTCAGAAATGGCATCCCGAGTTTGGCTGTTAGCAAGACATATTCTAATGCAAAGTTTTTTCATCTTTCAGGGCAATTAGAAAGCAGATAGCTAAAGCACAGAAATACAAAGCTCCCATTTCTTGAACTTAATTTTTACACATCAGACCAAGTTATCTAGCAGGTTCATGTCCTACAAAAAAAAAAAATACAAAATTATAAAGAGACACAACTCTGTGATTAAAAACCTGTATCCTGCAGGAGGCTTGCTTTTTACTAAAGTACTTCAGTGTGTCAATGTGCAGCTAAGAGAGGGTAACCCTGTGACACTGACCATGGAAGTGCTAATGACTTGGGGATTTAGGGCTAACCCTCAGAGCTCTGTGGCTCTAGAACCAATTTGGACGCCAAAATTTCGGCTCAGCCAGCTCTTCCAGTGTGCCTCATATGTAAGGACTAGTGTAGACAGGAAGTGGGATTTCCCTAATTCCCTTATTTCCATCCAGCCCCAGCAGCTATCCC
This sequence comes from Perodicticus potto, assembly GCA_963574655.1. Lineage (NCBI taxonomy): Eukaryota > Metazoa > Chordata > Mammalia > Primates > Lorisidae > Perodicticus > Perodicticus potto. The sequence goes on along the minus strand of CAUYRH010036342.1, from coordinate 4,539 downwards.
TGCTAAAAATGACTGTCATGGCAGCTCTGTCCTCACATCTTGACCTCTAGATTCTGTCCACATTGTCAGTGAGTCTGTGATAGGTACACGGGCCTGCCACATCTGCCTCCTAGAGCTACCATCCTTTCCTCCTTCACTGCTCAAGTTTAAAGAGATTCCCTGTTGATGTTAAGGAAGCTCTTTTGGCTAATCTTGGCAATCAAAGGTAGACAAGGTCTTTGTACTTTCAGCCTTTCTGCCATGAGATAGGTAGAAATATAGGCTGTTTTCCAAAGGTTGAACAATTCAACTAAAGGTTTCAATTCACAGTATTTCTGACCAACACAAAATCCAAACCCGTAATGGTCAGCCAATGTGAAGGGTTATCCTTTCACAGGCACTTTCCAAAGAGCTGTCTTGTATTTCCATCAGTAAATATTTAGAGTGCTGACCATGTGCCAGGCACTCTCTCTGCTTGATGTTCAAGATGCAACACCAAGCAAGGCAGACACCTTCCCTGTCTTCACATCATTTTCATTCTAGCTCCAAAAATGGGCACATAACAAATATTGAAACCATTCACGCATACACAGAGGCATGAGTTCATTCTAGTTGGTATACATTGTGTTAAGTCTTTTGGTTGGAAGTTATAGATAACACTGGATAGCTTCATCAAAGAAATGAGTGCATGGGATCTAAGGAAGAGATAAATAAATGCAAATTAGTGCTACCTCTTTGGCAAGAGTTTATGAATCTTCTCTCTGTTAAGTTTCATGAAAGTGACTTGGTCTTTTAGTTCAAAAGGGAATGTCATTGGTCCAGCTTGAATATAGTGTTTGCTCTTGGACTGATTAGCTTGAGCCAGGGATGCTGGTCTTAGAGGAAAGATGTGGCTCTGGGGGGCCATGCCTGAGCAACACATTAAGGGCCCAGAGAAAAGATGAGGCAGACTCTGCAAAAGTATTTATACAACAGAAGTAAAAATTCTCCCAAGAACATCTGACCCAATTTTAAGAAGGGGACAGGATCAAAGAAAATATCCCTATGGATGAGAAATATAATCCCTGAAGGATGAAGAAGTGTTAACTAAGTCAAAAGGGAAAACATGGAAAGGAGAGAGAGTAGATCATGATAAATAGAAATGGCACCTGCAAAAACTCAGAGGCAGAAGAAATAAGAATCATTTGAGGACTGGTGAGAAGACTGGATTATAGCCAATGGTGTATTTTAGCCCTGGTGGGCTGGAGGCCTTATCTCAAATCCTACATCCTTTTCATTAGCCCTCCAGAAAGCCAGCAGAACTCCTGGTGGCCAGTAACTGTGCTCCTGAGTTCCTGGGTTGGGGCACCCAGAGCAGGCTCTTGCCCGAGTGTTAGTAATCAAGCTAGTTGACTGCTCTGATTTATTATTTTTACCTTCCAGAAATACACATCTTTTTTTTTTTTTACAGAAGTAGATTGACTCCTCTTTTTGAAAAAAAGTTGGTTAAAATTCACTTCACCCACTTTCTCTAGATTTCATAGATATGCCACCTGATCTTTGTATCTACAAAACAGACCTATATAAACGGTAACTGAATTTTAAGTAGTTTTTAAAGCAGCTCTTGAATTCTAAGTCTATAAAATTATTTTTCTATTCATCTAAGGCCAGAAATTGAGCTGTTTTGTTCTTTTGGAGAAACAGTAACTACTAAGAGTTGCATAAGATGAGGTTCTGTCCCAGATTTCTTAACACTTTATGGAATAATTCCGAATAGACACTGTGATAACTGTGGTGATTGAGCTGAGCAAATGTGGAGATCTGTGAAAGATTAAAGAGGGTCACAAATTCTTGGCTATTTCTCCAAAAAAAAAAAAAAAGGCACAGGACTTATTTTCCCTCCCCTAGAATTTGGGTTGGCCCTCAGCCTTACTTTGAGCACTAGTAGAAAGAGGAGAAAGTAATACATTATGGCCTAAGCCGTCAAGGAGCAGGCAGATTCCATGTCTGTGACCTTGGAAGCCAACTGCCATGCTGTCTAGAAGCTCCAGTAAGCTGCTGAGTGATGGGAAGGCACGGAAAATTCTGGAGGTCGAGCACCAACTTGTGAGCTGCAGAGCCAGCCGAGCTCCCAGCTGAGTGTGGCTCCCGAGCGAGTGCAGCTCCTGTGGCAAAAAAGAAGAATCCAGTGATCCAGTCGACCCACAGAATGGTAAGGCCTAATACAAATTTTGTGTTAAGCTGTTCAGTGTTGAGGTGGTTTGTTATGCAGCAACAGACACTGAAACAGGTTCCACATGGGTTTGTTTTCCATATCATTAGAAGAAAGTGAATTTTTTGTGTTTTTGTTTGTTTTAGCATTTTTTTTGTTTTACTGATAATTAATACCAAGAATTAATAAATCTTCCTCACCCCCCTTCTCTTAGTCACTTAGTGCAACCATGTTTGGCAGTTTTTAGGTATTTAAATATAAACACAAACATGTGGGGGGATTGTCACTTTTTTCTTTTTAAATGTAGATAGTAAGTTACTTAACACACATTTCTATACCATTCTCTCATCATTTTCCAGTGTATTTTGGAGGTAGCGCCATCCTCAACACCCATAAAGCTGCCTCATTTTTATAATGACTATGTAATATTCTACTGCATGATTTACCATAATTTATCTAATTGTCTTCCTTTTATTAGTATTTGCTTCTAATCCTTTGTTATATTAAAAATAAAACTGCAATAAAAATCCTTGTACCTACATCAATTTTTACATGTGTAAGTACATGAATATGTTATTAGGAATGAAATTATTGAGCCAAAGGTATGTGCATTTCAAATTTGATAGCTGATACCAAATTATCCTGTATACAAATTGCACCAAAAAGCCAGGTACGGTGGCTCACACCAGTGATCCTACCACTCTGGGAGGTAAGGAGGGTGGATTGCCTCAGTTCGGGAGTTCCAGACCAGCCTGAGCAAAATAAGACCCCCATCTCTACACATAGAAAAACTAGCCAGGCATTGTGGCAGGTGCCTGTAGTCCCAGCTACTTGGGAGGTTGAGATAGGAGGATCACTTGAAACCAAGAGTTTGGAGTTGCTGTGAGCTATGATGCCACAGCACTCAACCCCAGTGCAACTGAGTGAGACTGGATCAAAAAGAAACAGAAAAAAAAATTACACCAAAGTATATGCTCACCAGCACAGGGTGAGAATGACTGTATCCCTATTGGCTAATACATCTAAATCAAATTCTTTGATTGTTATAGGTTAGCAGTTGATTCTGTAAGACTTTTTGATAATTATAATTTTATATCTTTTTTCTTTGCTATTTTATATTTCATTTTTTTCTCCTGTCTAATTGTATTGGCTAGTACTTTCAGAATAATATTAAAGAATATTGGTAATCTTAAGCATAATTGTCTTATTTTTGACTTAATGAGAACACTTCTATTTTCCCATTAAGAATAAACATTTAAAAAGAAAGATGAAACATTTAAGATGAGAGATATTTATTTTTATCATCTTAAGGAAATAAGGCCTAAATATTCCCATTATTGAGAGTTGTAATCAAGCAAAGATATATTTTATCACATTTCAACATCTGTGGAGTAATCACATGAGTTTTGTCCCCTTTGATCCATTATATGAATATGGTGAATTATATATTAATAGATTTCCTAATAATGAGTTATACCTCTATTGTTAGAGGAAGCCTCATACACTTGATTGTGATATAATCGTCCTTTGATTATTTTTGCTGGATCCTAGATGCTAAAATTTTATATAGGGCATCACATTTTTATTTCTAAATGACATCGGTTTGTTGTTTCAAAGGAAACTTGAAAAGAAAAATATTCTTATCAACATTTTGTGAGAGAACATGAAATAGATCTTTCAGGATCACAGGAAAGAGAAAGGCTTCCATATGGCCATGGCTACTGAACATGGGACTTGTACTTGCTTGCTGACCCAGACACTGCCCATGCCTGGCTAGTAGAGTAACAACAGTCAGAGTAGATAAACCACCAAATGAGAAATTCTAGGGAATAGAGTCAATTCTAAGGAGAAGGAGGAAGGCCACCTCTCCCGTGAGAAAGGGATTGGAGGAGAAAATCCAGGAGATCCTGATGAGGCAGGAGGAAAACCAAAGAGGCTCTCACCAGACTGCTAGAGGAGGAAGGAATTTGATGCTTGGAATAACAACCTACTTGCAGAAATATTGAATCACATGTATAATAGATGAAGACTAAGTATCAAAATAGATCACAAATTGCAATTCACTGCAATTGTTCTAGTGATTGAAAGAGAAAAATAGCCAATTTTCTAAGGGAAATATTTATTTTTTTATATGTATTTATTGTATTAAATCATAGCTGTGTTCATTAATGAAATCATAGGGTACAATGTGCTAGTTTCATATACAATGTGAAATATTTTTATCAAACTGGTTAATATAGCCTTCATGGCATTTTCTTATTGTGTTAAGACATTTATATTCTGCATTCGGTAAGTTTCACCTGTACCCTTCTAAGTTGCACCATAGGTGTGGTCCCATCAATTACCCTCCCTCCACCCATCTTCCCCCC
>CAUYRH010036336.1:0-36481 GCA_963574655.1 Perodicticus potto | reverse complement strand
TGGGGCATTCTTCTTCCTCTTCTGGGATACCTATAACTCGTATTTTTGAATGCTTCATAAAGTTCCATAATTCTGTCAGTGAATATTCTGCTTTCTCTCTCTCCTTTTCTTCCTCTTTAACTATCTGAGTTTTCTCAAGAGCTTTGTCCTATACCTTTGAGATTCTTTCTTCTGCATGGTCTAATCTGTGGTTGATACTTTCTATTGCATCTGTAAGTTCCCTAATTGACTGCTTCAGTTCCTTTAGCTCTGCTATTTCATTTCTATTTTCATCACAATGTTCATCTCTTATTTGATTCTGTTTTTGGATTTCCTTTTGGTTATTTTCCACTTTATCAGAAGTTTTCTTCATTGTTTCCATCATTTCCTTCATTGTTTTCATCATCTGTGTTCTAAATTCACTTTCTGTCATTTCTAACATTTCTTTATATATGTAATCCTCTGTAGGAGCCACCTCACAGTCCCTGGGGGTTGTTGCTCTGGACTGGTTTTTCATGTTGTCAGGAGCTTTCTGCTGATTCTTCCTCATGAGTGATTACTTTTATCTGTTTACTTGCCCTATTTTCCATTCACTTCCTCTTGATCTTTAAGGTGCCATGCCTCTGAACTAGGGTTTTGATGAGTCCCAGTGTGCCAAAACCAGTCTCACTCTATGCCCCTGAGGGCCAAGACTACAAGGAGTTTTAGTCCCTGCCTTTAGGCTGCTCAGTCACTAGATTATTTGCCCAAGGTTTCCTGCCCAATCCTTGCTCTGCAACCCTGAGGGTGGAGCTTGCTGGGGCAGTTTTCACACAATGACTCCACACAGCCCACAGCTGAACACTCAACAGAGCAGTCCCCGGACTTAGACAACACTTAAAGTCCTCTGCAGTCTTGCCCAAATTCTCTCAGGATAGTTCAAGTGAGTGCCAAGTCTAAATAAACAAAACAAACAAACAACAACAACAACAAAAAAAACAGCTCACAGGTAAGGCCTTTCCAGTTTGCAACCTCACTGCTGCTGTACTTATAGCTGTCAGTGGAATTAGAGCCAACGAACACATGCAACCACTTGCCAGTTCTCCACTGCTTTTGCCCTCCTCATGGGGACCAGAAGTCCCTCACTGACTTCCTATGTCCCCAGAAGGATGTTTCTGGGTGAAACCCACCAGCCAGAGATGCCTGGAGTCTTCTCTCCCCAGTCTCATCCTGCCCAGTTGCAAGGAAGTTGTTACTCGGCCACCACCTTGCTCCTCCCTCCCCATTTCCTGTATCTTTAATTTAATCATCTTAATGATTTCTTGGTTATTTTACTTGGACTTGGTCATCTCCACCCACAATTTTTTTTAAGTTATAATGTTCTTTTTATCTCTCTGAAAATAAAAATATATTCACCATACAACTTTTTAAATCTTTTATTTGTTTGACTTTTATGCAGATTTAACCATTTCAAAATTTTCATTCATTTACTCTATTACTTTTACATTTGACAATACGTTTGAGAATATATTTTGTAAACTCAACCCAAATGGGCATTTTCCCATTAGATTATTTGTCTTACTAGATTATTTTTTCTTTTTGTCTTATTAGATTATTTTTTTCTTCACTTTCACCTGATTCTCTGAGTTTCTCGGTCCAGAAATAAGTTATATTTTTCTATTTAGAATAGCCTGTCTATGGTGAAATTAGAAATATTTCAGCTTTTGCTCTTAAGGTGTAGCCCGTCTAGCCTGTAAATTCTATATGCTTTACCATGGGTGAGAACTACTTTTATATGTTTATGCCTTTCTGTGTATGATAGTTAATTTTATGTGTCAACATGGGTAGTTCATTGTATCTAATTCTTTAGTCAACACCAGGTTAAATGATGTTATAAAGGAATTTTGTAGACATGACAAATACTTAACTCAGTCAGCTAAGTAAGGCAGAGAACCCTCCATAATGTGGGAGGGCCTCATCCAATCACATGAAGGCCTTGGAGAAAAGACTAAGATCCCCAGGGGAAGAAGAAATTCTAAGAAATCTCTAGATTGTCATCATATTGAAACATTAGGTCTTGTCTGGGTACACAAGCAGCAGGTTGCCAGCCTCCATAAAAATATGAGCCAGTACTTTAAAGCCAATTTCTTTGTGTGTATGTGGATATAGTCTATATGTTCTATATGTCTGAAGAGCTCTGAGAATTACACTATATGTGTACATTTAAGTTACCTATAACCCCTAGGGCATGTCATTCCACTCTCCTTCATTTTTTCCTCAGAATAAATACATTTTTAGTTTTCTTCTTTTAAACACTATGTGTTGGGAGCAGAGATGGGGGTGATGGTTGAGAACACATCTTGCTCAGCAGACTTCCTCTGCCTTTTATCTATGCAAAAATTTTGAAGGTAGAATTTTCAAACCCACCAACAAACCAGGCACTATTACAGAGTTAAATTATTGAAACAAAGTTAGATTTCTTCTTTTCTACTTTTTACCCTGAAATTTTTCTTTAAAATAATTGATATTTTATTGTATCTAAGTTATTATGAGTGAATTAATATATTTTAATCTTTGTGTTTTACATTTTCATCAAATTTTGCCCTAATCATTTAGCTTATTACAGAAATAATAAATTTCCGAAATTTTTACTTAATATTTTATCAAAATTCCCAAAATTTATGTACCTCTTTTTTGAATATTTATAGATTATAGCAATGTAAGACTGCAGTTTTTCAAACAAGAGAAACACTAGAAGTTAATTTTGAGATATTTACAGAAAAGCATAATGTCACTTTCTGTTTGACATTAATAGTGATACATAACTGCAAAAATCAACCAAAATGGTCTACCCAGAGATGATACTGGGGGTGAAGAACTTCAGGCTAGGTATAATGAAAGGTACAAAGTCCTGCTTGGGCAGGGAAAGATGGCATTTGCATTGAGAACAGTTAGAGGCCTCTTTTTACACTGAGCCTATGGGAAGAAACATTCCACAGCTTGCTGTAAGGTTCTGGTGGGTTAAGGTCTTTCAGCAGAACATTTGGGGTGGAGCCAGTTAGGTCTTTTGTTCTAGTGGTAGGGGCTTCATCTAGGTTCATTTTGGACTCCCAATATTCCCAACTCTTGCTAAAAGAGGTGATGAAGATGATGATTAGTCTTTCAAAACTGCTTCTGGCTGAATATGGTCATGGCCCTCAGTAGGATGCATTGGGTATTGGTAGGACTTTGTGGGTTTGGGGTACATTGGGAGAGTGTTTGGGAGTGGTAGAAATTGGGTGGCAACTGAGCTTGACATCTTTTTTATACTGTTTTGAATAAAAGAAGACAGGAATTGGATGACACAGGGGCAATGGTTAATAACAGGAGGATTGCAGTGGGGGGATTAAGAGGGATAAGATCCCATATCCTCACAAGCTGTCAAACCAGGATTCCTCATTTTTCAGATTGCAGGTGGGTATCTTGTTCCCCAAGAAACAGGTGATGCCCTCTCAGACCAGATTAGACTTATTAGTGTAGAAACAGCACGTTTCCTGTAAAAAAGTGCAAAGATCCCCTTCCCCTGCCGTGAGTAGATCTGAGCCTCTGAGATGGTTGGGGGGTGGCTAACTAGAAAGTAATAAAAGGACGAGCATGATAACTTTGTCTTCCAAAGAACTGGGAAACTGTGGAATATATAAAGGGGGGGTGGTATTTTATTTTTTATTTTAATGACAAAGCTAGTAGAGAGAAATAAAAGTCTTTAAAATTTAAGAAGGGTAGAGGATGTGGCTCTGATATTTATTAGAATTAACTTGCTTACTTCTGTTAGAGAGTAAGTTACTTAAGGCTATCCTGGTATGATGAAATTGAGCCCAATTTTAAGTCAGAAATGTTGGACAGATGGAAGCCATTCCCATGGGTTCATGAGTATGGAGGATGTCAATTTAAGGGACCACCAGTTCTAGAAAGCTAATGTAATCTCCTATCGCCCTTATGCTCTTCCTTCTAGTTCCTTTCTTTTTAGATGAGAGGGCTTGGTTTGGGGGTTCTAACAAAAGATGCCTCTTGGGGAATTTTATTTTAGGGAGCCAGAGTGATAGAGGGAGACAGGGCTCCGTTTTGTGGAAGAGCATGGTCTTCTTGTTTGGGCCTTTTGAGTAACTACCTCTGGCGAAGTTTTTTTTTGGCCAGGGCTGGGTTTGAACCCACCACCTTTGGCATATGGGGCCAGCACCCTAATCCTTTGAGCCACAGGTGCTGCACTCTCTGGAGAAGTTTTAAATTGGGAGACACAATTTTTAAAAAGTTTTCTGCTTTGGGGGCTGTTATCAGTTCTGTTTTCTTTCTTTCTTTATCCTTTCTCCATCTCATGTATTAAAAGATTATGTACTCAGTACTACTATGAAACCAATTTATAATCACTCACACCTGTATATGAAAAATGAAACACAACTATAGCCTAGGATGAAGGAGGGAAGGGGAGGGAGAGAGAAAAGGAGGGGGGTGGGTTGATAGAGGGAGGGTTAGTAGGGGAACCACACCTAAGGAGTATATTGCAAGTATAAGTTGGATCTATTAGGTATAGAACACAAATGTCTTAGCACTGTAATTGGGTAAAAAAGGTGAAGGATATGTTGATTAGTAGGATGTAAGCACTCCAATTTGTACAAATAATCAACACATTGAATCTCATAATGGCATAAATGTATTCATGATCTAGGTACAAATGACTTAATAAAAAAAAAAAGACGATGAAGGCCAGGTATAAAAGTTCTGCTGTGAGTTCTGAGGCCCTTTTTTTTTTGTTTTTGGAGTTTATATTGAATATTGGGGCTGACTACAAGATGAGACATATTGTTAAGATTGTTAAGTTGGTCCCTTCCTGGTATTAAGATTTAAGTTAGTAAAGAGTTGAAAAGCCTTTAGACAGAAAAAAGGGATGGATTTTTATCCTGGCTTTGAAAGATTTATTATGACTTTTGACCATTAAGATATTCTAGAGGGGAAGTTGGTATGTAGTAGTAAGAGAGTTTAGCAAAGTTAAACTTTTTCCGAGGTTGGTGGGTGGAGGGAAGCTGGAGGGAAGGGAGGTTGGGTTGAAGGAGAGCAAGGTGGTGGCTGGGCCTGTGAGCATCATTGCCTTCATGGCTGTCTCACCCTGCCCTGCCCCAGCTCTGCTGTGCCTGTGCTATTTTGGCTACAGCCTGGGGAGCACACATGGCCTCCCATGTCACTGCTGCCATCGCCATATCTGCAGCCCCAGGTGAGCCAGGGTGAGGGCATGTGGCTGTTTGATGAGGGGGGAAGCACAAGAAGTCACAGCAGGAGCATGAAGGGATGGCAGGGTAGGGAATGGGGGAGGGCCTTGATGTTCCTGGGATGGTTTAAGGGGTGGAGGAGTGGTAAGTGCTCAAGGAATCCATGGAGGAGGAAAGAGGAGGAAAACTGGGGAAGATGGAAGAGGATGTGTTTGAATAATGAGTATATGGTGAATTTAGTGCAGTTTACATGGGGAGGGGCAGGAGTGGAGGGGTGGAAAGGCCTGAATATAGGATATTTTATTCCATCTGCCTTTTTTTTTGAAGAAATAATTTAAGCCTTTTAAGATATTGAAATTAAAGGTCTCATTTTTCAATTTGTATTGAGGTTAAAGCAGACAACCCTGGGATGTCTCTTTTGAGGGGGTAGAAAGGTCAGCTCCCATGTCTCAGATGTCCTTTCCCTACCTGGGTGGAAAACAGGGCATCTCCTGATTCCCAGGATCCAATATGGATAAGAGGAGATTCTGAGAAGATCCCAGAGATTTGAGGTCTGTGGGACCATAGAAGAGGACTCAGTGCCGGGACTGAAACAAAAAAAATGAAACAAGATGGAGAAAAGTCAGATTTACCCTCTTTTTCTCAAAGACTTAAGGTCCCTAGGACCTCAGAAGCCTAAACAAGGTCCAACACTGTGACTGAAGTGGAAAAAAGAAGTGAAAATGTCTGGTCAGGCATGAAAAAATGCAGGAGAAACTAGGGGATGTGAGGACATGGAGGCATGGAGAGCCCAGGAGCAAGTTGAGGGAGGTTCTGTTTGAAGGTGTTTAGGAGCCTACACATCCTTAAATGCCAGTGGGGTAAAACCTTCTAGGATTCTCTGACACGCAGGTAGGAAGAGTTGGGTCTGGGCGTGGGACCAGGATCTGAGTAAACTGGGTGGCTAGGGATGTGGCTAGTCAGCTACCTGTCCTGGGTCCTATAATTAACACATAAATTAAGTTTAATAAATTAAGTTTTATTATCAGTCTAAAAAGAGATCACAAATATTCTAGATATACTTAATTGCATTTTAAGTAGAAAATTTTATGTCCTGAAGGTATTTCGACACTCATTAGAGGTTTTCAAGGCTTATAATCTTTGCTATTCTGGCAGATGTGCACAGACTATCTTACATTACTTTTAGGCAAGCAAGGATGAAGACTTTTAAAATGTAATGATTTTTATAGACAAAGGTTCCATGATGCATGTATAACATCACTCTAGTAAGAGGGGTCCTCAAACTACGATCCGCGGGCCCCATGCTTCCGTGTGAATTGTATTTGTTCCCGTTTTGTTTTTTACTTCAAAATAAGATATGTGCAGTGTGCATAGGAATTTATTCATAGTTTTTTTTTTTTCTTTAAACTATATTCCAGCCCTCCAACGGTCTGAGGGACAGTGAATTGGCCCCCTGTTTAAAAAGTTTGAGGATGCCTGCAAATTCAATCAGGATTAGCATTAGCCCAAAAATCTGTACCCTATTTAAAGAATTTCTTTTTTGTTGTTGCAGTTTTTGGCCGGGGCCAGGTTTGAACCCGCCACATCTGGTATATGGGGCCGGTGCCCTACTCCTTGAGCCACAGGCACAGCCCCTATTTGAAGAATTTTTAATTACAAGGTCTAAACTAGATTGAAAATAGATTAAGGGACTTAATTATCTATAGTTGACAATTGGTCCAGACATTTGTAATGATACATAATTGCAAAAACCAACCAAAATAGTGTAATTTGAAAAACCGTGTTACGTTATGTGAAAAGTGGCGTGGCAGTGTACCCAGAAAAGAGACCAGGAGCAGAGACATTCAGGCCAGGTTCATGAAAGGGGATGGTGAGCTGCTGAGGCAGGGCAAAGGTGGCATCTCCACTGAGGGCAGTTGGAGATTGCTTTTTATATTGGGCATGGAGGGAGGGGAGGAACATTCCACAGCTTGCTGGAAGGTTCTGTTGAGCTAGGGTTTTTCCAGTGGAACTCTAAGGGTGTGGTCAGGTGTTTTGTTCTCTGAGGAAAAGAGGAAGAGAAGGATGAGGAGAAGAAGAAAGAGGAGGGAGAAGGGTTCATGTGGGGCCACATTAGGCCCCCAGCATTATCTAGGATTATAACATTTTGTTAGATAAAAATGCATTGCCAAAACATTTTCCCATTTAAGATTCTTAGTCTATTTCATTTTGCTGCAAAACTCTCAAAATAGACTCATTAAACTGACTCTAGCTTAGTGGCTATGATTTGCAGTTTCCCAACTTAAAGTTACTGCAACATAAAGTTTTATTGGTTTATTATTTTTATTATATGGAAAAAATTTAAGTCTACACTACTAATAATGCCACTTTCAAGCACTTATATCCTATACATGTTCTTCAGGGGAAAATAAAAGATGGGTTTATAAATTCATGCCATGAAAATTATAGTAGGCCCATAGACGCGTCTTTAAACGATTGATAGAGTAAAAGCAATGAAAAATATTGAAACATGTTTTTCTATCTATACAATAATTTTTCTGTGTTTTTTTTTTCCTGCAGTACAAAACAAGATCACCAGCATATTGCTCACGGCAGTATATTCAGTGAAAAAGATAGACTGTCCCTTGGCATTCGTGTGTCCTCAAAACATGGCTTTGCTATGTGCATCATAGGCCACCACAAGTATTAATTACAATGTTTCTTTTCCAGTGAACTCCACAGATCACAAAATGATCAGTTGTCAAAATGTGTACCATGGACTTGGAGCCCGTAGCACAGTGTTTATGGTGCCAGGCACATACACAGAGGCTGGCAGGTTCCAACCTGGTCCCGGCCAGCTAAACAACAATGAATACTACAACAAAAAATAGCCAGGCATTGTGACGGGTGCCTGTGGTCTCAACTACTTGGGAGACTGAGGCAAGAGAATCACTTAAGCCCAAGAATTTTAGGTTACTGTGAGCTGTAATGCCACAGCACTCTACCAAGGGCGATATAGTGAGACTCTTTAAAAAAAAAAAAATGTGTACTGTGGTACGAGTCCTGCTCTTGTTTTCCCACTTCATCAATACTTCCTTCTATATTAATGATCACAATATGCAATACACAAGCAGATTCTTTTTCTCCCATATGAAAAACAATATACAATACAAAAGACCTGACATCCACTTCAAGTCTGGTCCCAATATTCTTCAACCTTTTGCCATAAAAGGCTTTAGAAGAAGTTTATATTATTACTATCTCCAACTATTCTTCATTCATTTTCTTTTAAACATACTCCAACAGACTTTACCTTTACAATTCCACTCAGCCTGAACTTACCAATGTCATGAAATAGTTCATCTTTGCTAAACCCAAAAATCTGTTCTCTGGTCTCATCTCATTTTACTTATTAGTAACATATCTCCTGTCTCCTTTGACTTTGCTTAGTATAGTTATATATATACACAGATACATACACATATATATATGTGTGTGTGTATAAAATATATATATATATACATATACACACACAGATATATACACATACATATCTCTGTGTGTGTATGTGTGTGTTTATATATATAATATTTTATATACACATGTATATATAGATATATATGTATATATCTGTGTGTGTATACATATATACACATCCAGAAATTTTTAATTGCACATGAAATTTATGGACACCTGCATATATGTGTGTGTGTGAAGACAGTCTTAGTCTTCTTGCTGTTTACCATTCGTTTTTCTGATTCTCTTCTCCCTGCCTTGATAATCTTGTCCTGTTAAATGCTGTCTACACAGCAATGACAACATCTTCAGTCGGGACCACTCTCTGGATCGAAAACTTATACATACAGCTGTTAGGAGCAGGAAATTCAAAGATGGATAAAGACATGAGCTTATCTTTTAAAACACTTGATCTGATAGAAGAAACAGGTACTTTGCCAGATGATATTTTTTTTAAAAGTCTGAATTATATAAAAATCTTTAAATAACACAATATGACACATGCAAATATGAAAAGTAGGGTAGGAATGTTGAATGAGAACTTCAGCATGTGGAAGGATGCTGCCAAAGAATCCTCTTAAAATTTTCTATTGAATATCGTTTTACATAATTATAATTAAAATTGAAAGTCTAGAATTATGGTACAATCATTGATCTAGAATGTATACAGCAGCATAATTTTGCATTGTGGAGAAATACACTTTTTGAATCTTATTGAGGGCTGGTAAAGTATGTATATAGTGATATAGTACCTGTAAAATCATTTTTTTCCTATGGCCTCTTTTCCTCTTTCTGTTATTTTTATTACATCGTGGAAGAATCTTATACATCTTAGATGTCTTATATACCATCTATGTTATATAAGAATGTTTCTACAAGCACAGGTTCACCCGTGCTCTGTACATACACAGCTATTACCAAGTAAACCTATAACAATGATGGTAGAAGGACAACAATAGAGTTAAAGATTTTGTATCATTACCATTTTGTATTCTTTTCATTTCAGTAATTCCATTAGATGCATATTCCTCATTACGGAATTGCTTTATGAAACAACCATCCACTTTTATGGGCAGACCCAGGGAGCAGCTGTCACCTAATCATACTTCAGGATTTTCAGTACAGCACAGCAATTATAAAGCAGGACACTCTGTCTATTATCTCTGCCATGTAATCAGTTTCCATGGTTGTTTTGGCCAAAATTATGTGCATTAAAATTTTGTAGGAAAAACATCTTTATTGAGCAGGAAATTATTTTTAAATGGATTTGCATTAAGTAAAACAATCTTTTTATAATCATAATGCTATTTTTGAAAGGATACCACAAATTAGTTTTGCATGAAAAAGACTATCACAATTATTTCAGATGTAAACGTGGGGTAAAAGTCTTTTTTTTTTAACAAAAAATAAATACTAGTTTTTTCAAAATTCCAATTTCTAAAAATTTCTGAGAAGTCATTCACATGACAATAACATCATTGAATGAAGGTCTGTGCAAATACTGAACAGCTACAGTATAAAAGACAGCAGATAGTCATTTTTTTATATATTTGTGTTTAATATCTATATAGAATTTACTATGTGCTGTATAAATATTAACTCATTTAATCTTAATATTAATACTGTTGCCAGAATTTCTCTCTGCTAGTAGTTGATTTCAGAGATTCAAAGAATGAACCCTCAGACCATGGGGATAAGGACAGGATGGTTTGTTGTCAGAGAAAGGAATGGGGTAGGAAAGATGGTACCAGAACCATCAGAAGTGGAGGGGGGACCTACGTGGGAAGCCCCCCATGTCTTCAGTCTAGGGCAATGTTTGTCAACCTTTTTTATCTCACAATGTTACCAGAATTTCTTTCTATGCTAAGTCCTTGGTGTCAGGGTTCGAAAAATTTAACCAGAGCCATGCAGATAAGTGACAATAAAGAGTTTATTGACAGGGAAAAGATCATTAAGCATGATAAGCAAAAGAGGAAGAAACAAAAGAAAGGGAACAGAGCCTTTGGCAGTGGAGTGGGGAACCCAAGTGGGAAGCCCCTTGTATCTTCAGTCAGGGGTGTAAATGCTGCTTTTTTGGCTGGGAGCTTTGGGGAAGTATGCCACAATTTGCCACAGGTCTGCAGGTAGAAAATAATCTTAAAATTAGCACAGGAATGGGGTCCTTGCAGTTCTTCCCTCAGGCAAAGAATTAGGATGTGTGTTCCCTACCCCGGAGGAACTGCCCACACCAATCAGGATGCTTTTTTTATGACCTTGTTTGATTGCAGCCTGGAAAAAGCCGGGTTCTGTCTAGAGATGGGGATCTGTGATGAGACTGATTTTTGAGATCACCCAAGCCTATATAATTGGGGTATGTCCTTAATGGGGGCACCCTGTATTAATACTATGAAAACATATTTTCCTTTCACAGATCAGACAACTGATGCACAGAGGTTAAATAATTTAAAGGATGTACAGCCAATACATGGCAGACCTGAAACTTGAAATTATGTATTATGATTCCAGAGTCTGCTCTGCAGTAGGGATTTATGTTACCTGAGTACTAAGATAAATTTGAGAAGAAAGCCTGAGAGCCTATCATTGTTAGCTCATATAATGAAAACCTTTTCTACATAAAGCAGAGTAAAATGTGAAGAATGAAATGAACAAAGACAGTGAACATGGTTAATGAAACTTGAATGATTAAAATTGGAAATTGTGTGGAAAGAGGTTATTACATAGACATTTAAAAAATTATCCAATGATCACAAAATAAAATAACCTTATTTTATTTTACAGATTATACCTGGCAGATTCTTTATCAGCTAAAAGCATATGTATACACACACACACACATACACATATATTACATTTTTAAAAATATTACTCACTCATATCCTTTTTCCTATTTTTAATAGTAATTTAAATTAAATAAAAATAAATAAATCTTAGAAAGTATAGCATTATATTTAAAAAAAACTCCTCTTTTTGTGCCATAAAACTAAACATATGCTAAAGATAAAAAATGTATCTTAGAAATAATCTTTTATATCAGGCTCTTTTTCTCTAATTAATTTCTTTCCTTTAAAAATAAATTTATTCTAAAAGTGATATATTTTAAAATATGCTACATGTTTAGGGTAAATTTAATTAGTAAGTCTTATAGTATTATTGATTTTTATTTCTTTAATTTGAAATGCAAAATAATTTTTTTATGTTTAAGAACTAACTTATATTTGAAATATGCTAATTTTATCTAAATGATGACATGTCTAAACTTACAAAAGTTAAAAAAATAGCCAAAATCTGAAGCTTGTATCTTCGCCAAGCTTCATTTCCTCCTTCTTCTCACTTATTGTTTTCTGTTTTTTAAAACCTTAGTAAACAGTAACTTAGGATAGTTAGAGTGAGAAATTTAAAAATGATGTTTTGGTCAAACAATTCATTTGTCCACCTATAATAAACATGCTGTGGCAGTTAATTTTATGTGTCATTGGAATCAGACCATGGTGGGCCAGATACTTGGTCAAACATTACTTTCCATGTTTCTGTGAGGGTGTTTTGGATGAGTTTAACATTTAAACCAATAGACTGAGTAAAAAGATTGCTCTTAATGTGTGTGGGCTTTGAATCAGTAGGTCTGCCTAGCACAAATGGCTGACCCTCTCCAGAGTAGGAAGTAATTCCCCTTGCCTAACTGATTTTGAGTTGATACATCAGTTTTTCCTACCTTTAGACTACAACTGAAACTGGATTTGGGGGGAAAGAGCTCAGGGGAAAAACCCTTAATGCTGCAATATTATATTCTACAAAAATATACTTCAAATATGAAGGAGAAATAAAGTATTTTCTAGCAAGCAAAAGCTGAGGAATTTTATTAGCACCAGACATGTTGCAAAGGAAGAAATCAAATTATTCTTATTGCTGATGATATCTTAATGTAGAGAAACCTAAAGATACTGCAAAAAACAGTAAGAACTAATTAATAAATTCAGTAAGTTGTAGGATACATAATCAACATACAAAAACATACATCTCTACCTGCCAACAATAAACAATCTGAAAGAGACACAATGAAAGTAATCCAATTTATAATAGCTACAAATAAAATAAAATATCTAAGAATAAACTTAATCAAAGAAATGAAATGAAGGGGGCGGAGCAAGATGGGGAACCAGAAGGATCACTCAGCTGAGCTCTCCTAGAATGACTGGGGAAAAAAGACAGAACTCAGCCATACCTGGGATGGGGACCTTACCCTGAGTCATAGCCTAAGGAGCACAGCAAGGAGGTAGTGAGCTGGATACAACATATGATCCAGAGCAGTGGAAATCTGATTAATACCCAAGTGATTGCAACTGGCTAGGATTGGCTGGCCCCCAACAGAGGTCTGGGATGGGATGAAGGCTTTCTAGAGTTTTCAGTTGTTGGGGGAAGCTATGAAGTCAGTAGAAATTTTGGAAGAGTGGGTGGACTTGAACAGTATACAGCAACCAGATTTGAATGCTGGTTGGAGTGAATTTGCCATCGGTTTTGTGGCTGGTGAGGCAGCCATACTGAGAAGGTCTTGTTGGCCAGAGGGTTGCCATTGTGGGAAGGTCTTAGCAGGGACATAAAGCACTGCCATTTTAATTCCATCTACCAAGATCAGAACGCCATTTATTGGGACAGGCTGAGGGACTCCCACACCCTGTAGGGAGCCAGATCCCATGTGACCTGAGAATGTTTCCAGTGCTCAGCAGTTATGAGGTAATGAGGAAAACAGAGTTGAATTTACAGAGTGGACCCAGGAGGTTAATACCCTTCATGCGAGAGATAGTGAAGACTTCAAAATCCGAATGCTCTCGGTTTCTCTTGATTAGTTAATGGGTGTTTGCAACAACAACATATATTATCTCTGCAGTTTTTCCTGCTCTAATTCTAGATTACCCACCCAATAACCTTTAGCTATTTTTATTACATTTACTTCTTAAGAAACTTATCAATCACAAACAGGATTATAGAAAACAAAAGAAATGGGAGCAAGGACTTTGGAGCTAGATGCCACCTAGTTAATCCTTTGTTTTTTGCAGGGAAGATTAATTGATGCTTTACTCAACTTCAGGATCTGGGAGGAACAAAGCTGAATCCTCTTATCTCACACTCATAAGAACTAATTTTTGTTTCTTTTCATTTTTTTCTTTTTTAAAAATTTATTTTTATTTATTTTTTAAATGTTAACAGGGGTTTTGAACAAAGAAAACATCAAAATAAAAGAGGGAACAGGTGAAAGTACTCCTTTACACACACACACCCAGAGACAAACACACACACACACACACACACACACACACACACCTCAGCACTTTCATGCCAGAATAACTGCAGTGGCAGTCAGCATTGGCAGACATGGATGAAAAGATGGGGAAGAACTAATTTTTCTTGCTCAGAAAAAGTCAGTGGCATGTGTTGCTCCAAATTAGCTCCCCAAGCCCTTTCAGATCCGTAGCCAGGCCCTTGTGGACCTTCTTCTTGGGGTTCTTTCTGACTCCAGCTAGGCTGTTGCAGACCTTTTCCTGAAGTACTTTGAAGTTCATGCCAAGCTGTGTCCTGAAGCCCCCAATATAGTGGATTATTTTTGGAGCCTCATGTCCTCTTCTATTCTCCAGCATAGCTGACCCTAATCACACAACCTTTCATACAATCATTCCGTTACTATATCTATCAACACTATTCCCATAATCCTAACTTCCCTAATGTTCACCCACAGCACCCCATGGGAACTAGAGTCAGGGGGCACTGAGAGACCTGACCACAAAAGATTCTTGTGAGCTTTAAGATCCAAACGAGCTTTAAGATCAAAACTTCACTGGGTCTGAATGCTGAGGAAATAATCAGGACATTACCAAAGGCAACTAAGTTTGCAATAAGGACCATAGAAATTGCAGTCTGTACTCTCTGTCTCCTAAAAAACCCAGTGCCAGCTAGTGTCTCTGTGACACATTGCAACACACTGTCATCAAGAGCAAGGACTTCTGTTTGAAACAAAGGAGGCAGTGGAACATAAAAAGGAAGACAAAGAGATGAACAAGAAAGAACCCATAAGGAGGAACCAACAGAAAAATTCAGGGAACATGACAAACCAAAACAGAGGAACTCCCCCAAGAGACCATGAGGCAACTACTACAGAAGTCTCTATAAAGAATTAATGAACTTTAGTAAAAGGTGAAAGATTTATATGAACTGAAGAGAAACCAGAGTATGGAAAAATAGTTCTTCATTTTGTGTGGAATCAGAAAAAAAAAAAAAAAAAAAAACCTGTATACACAAGGAGATTCGTACTAATGAAAGCGTAGCTGGGGACATCACCCTACCAGACTTCAGGCTATATTACAAGTCCACAGTAATCAAAACAACATGGTATTGCCACAAAAATAGAGACATACACATATGAAACAGAATAGAAAACTAAGAGATATAACCAGTCTCTACTTGCCATCTGATCTTTGATAAACAAAACAAAACATACAGTGGGGAAAAGAATCCCAATTCAATAAATGGTGCTGGGAGAACTGGATAACAACATGTAAAAGACTGAAACTGGACCCACAACTTTCACCACTTACAAAAATTGACTCAAGATGGATAAAAATTTAAATCTAAGATACTAAATGATAAAAATCTTAGAAGAAACTGTAGGGAAAATTCTTGATGATGTTGGACTGGTGAAAGATTTTCAGCAGCCATTGCAACAACTGCAAAAATTAACAAATGGGTCTTCATTAAATTGAAAAGATTCTGCAAAGCTAAGAATAAAACAAATAAAACCAAAAGACAACCTTCAAAATGGAAAAAGATATTTGCTGAGTATCAATCTGACAAAGGGTTGATAACTAGACTCTACAGAGATCTCAAATTAATTAAAAAAAAAAAAAAGAGGAATCAATACCATCTACCACTGGGTAAGAGACAGGAACAGAACCTTCTCTGATGAAGACAGATGAATGGCAAACAAATATTTGAAAAAATGCTCATTGTCCCTCATCATCAGACAAATGCAAATAAAAACTACCCTGAGATATTCCCTAACCCCAGTGAGAATAGCCCACATCAAAAAGTCTCAAACCTGCAGATGCTGGTGTGGGTGTGGAGAGAAGGAAACACTTTTGAACTGCTGGTGGGACTGCAAATTAATATAACCTTTTTGGAAGGAAGTGTGGAGACTCCTCAAATATCTCAGATTAGACTACCCATTTGATCCTGCAATCCCATTACTAGGCATCTACCCAGAAGAAAAAAATTCCTTTTATCAGAAGGACTTTTGCACTAGACTGTTTATTACAACTCAATTTGCAATCTCCAAAATGTGGAAACAGCCAAAATGCCCACCAATCTAGGAATGGATTAACAAGTTGTGGTATACGTATATCATGGAATATTATTCATTAAGAAGATGGAGACGTCACATCTTTTGAATTAACATGTGATGAGCTGAAAAAAATTCATCCTATTAAAATATCACAAGAATGGAGAAGCAAGAATCCAATGTACTGAATTCTAATATGAAGGCAGTAAGTGATCTAATGTATACCCTCATAATAAAAAAAATCAAACCAATTCAAGGTGCAGGGCAGGGTGATGAGGGAAAGGAGACAGGAGGAGGAGGCATGTGGGTTATGATGCATGGCACACCTCTTGGGTGTGGGTCACAATTATAAGAGGGATTTTACCTAACAAATGCAATCAGTGCAACCTAATTATTTTACCCTCAATGAATAAAATGAACATTAATAATTCAGATGCCCATCAGCCACTAAAAACACATAGTACAGCTATCGGCCTCCAAGTCAGGGGGAAAAGGCCATTGGGGAATGAACTTTCTAATTCCCCTTGAATCCAAAAGAAAGGAAATGGAGGGAATGTTTGAAAGCTTCTGAATCCATTCTGTATCCACTATTTTTCTTTGGTTGAGAGCCAAGCAAATACAGGTAGCATCCAGAGGTCCTGGGCTCCTCAGCAATGGTTTTGACCCCATGGCACTGGAGGGCCTTCTGAAAACATGTTGTCAGTTCTCACTATCTCCTCGTAGCTCCTACTCATAAGCCTCTTTTACTTCTCTCTACAGACCCCTGCTGCTCACTCTCTCTTCTCATGCTTTGCATGCTTTGTTTGAACTTGTTGGTAAAAGATTGCTTTGTGCATTTAAGTGAAGTTTGTACCAGGTCTTTCTGTTATATTTCAGATGTTGTAAGTGTATTTCAAAAGAAATACATACTATTCATTGCCTTTCCCTCCAAAATTTATTGGCTCTTCAACAAATTTGTTAGACTTTGAACTGTGTTAATGGTTAGAAAAATAAGAGACCAAAAACTCAGCCCTGAGGATAAAGGGCAAAATAATTTCCCTGTAGGGCTTCTTTGGGTGACCCAAGAACTTCACAGTGTATCCAGGGACAACTTCATGAGGTAAGAGGGGCCCTGTAGGGAACTGTCCCACAAATTAATTAAAAGATAGCTTGTCCAGGAAATGCATATGAGAGCTGATCACTCAGTGTTTTGAAGTTTTAGACTTCCAGAGAGAAAAATGGAGGCATATGAGAAGATGGAACTGGCTTATTGGGGAATGCCCCAAGAAGCTAAGCATCACGTTTCAATCCACCCACATTCTAAACTCTAGAGTACAGTTCAGTCTCTTCTTAAAGAAGGAGAAAATTGAAATAAACTTTAAAAATGAAGAGAGGCAAAGAAAAATATTCTGGGTACCCTATTGTCTTTTCTGGTCTATTGGTATAAATAGAAAAGTTCAAAGCCATGTCAGATTTTTAAAAACCTTCAACCTATTTGATTTTTTTTTTTTTTTTTGGTCTGTTAGTTTAAATGGGAAGATTCAAAACCATTCTAGCTTTCTCTAAGACTTCAGCTAGTTGTAACTAA
The DNA here is from genome assembly GCA_963574655.1 of Perodicticus potto. Lineage (NCBI taxonomy): Eukaryota > Metazoa > Chordata > Mammalia > Primates > Lorisidae > Perodicticus > Perodicticus potto. The sequence continues at coordinate 18,897 of CAUYRH010036336.1, read as the reverse complement.
TTCCACTGTAAAAATTTTTAAATGTCTCTCAAACCTATTTCCCTCAACTCTTATTTTTTATTGAGTTTGACTATGGCTGCTTTGCTAACTTTTCAGAAAGAAAGGAGGACAGAAAAGAGCATTTAAGATCTGCTCATGATGAAAAAGCCTATTTATTTTCCTTTGTAACTGGGAATTTTGAAGAAGCGTGTAAATATTACATGAATGAGCACCGCCCAGCTGTTTTCTCCAGGGTCAGCTTCATCCCTACTTTGATTGACAGGCATATACTCAATGGCAGGTGCAGAAAGAAGCAGAACTTCCAGCAGGTGGGACCAGGTTCCTAGGTACCGGATTTTTTGGCCTGTGCTGCCGCCTTCAAGCAATAAGCATAGGAAAGCCAGTGGGTACAAAGCGCTACACTGGTAATCATGGCTAAATCCAGGCAAGCACATGAGCTGGGGAGGCCAGGCTCCTCAGGAATTCTTCTCCAAGCATCAGAAGGAGGCTTCCTTTTGTTTGGCTGGAAGGTTCCCTAAGGTTGATCAGAGGATACTTTGACAACCCAGGAACACAAAGGGTGAGATTGATTAAGATGCAGGATGTTTGTTCTTTCCCTCAGATGGGTAACATGTTCTCTCTCTAAGAGAACACTAGGTAAAATGTTCTTTCATCAAGAGAACACTTCACTGAGCTGTATTCTGAAGCACTGGAATATATTTCATCCCCAGATACTGGGAAAAGAATGTACGATTTTCTTGTGTTCTGAGGCCTGGCCACAGTATTGACTTTCCAAGGGTGAACAATGGCCACCAAAGGGCACAATAAAGTATGACACCATTTTTCAGTTAGATCTTTTCTGTAAACAAGAAGGAAAGAGATCTGAAGTGCCCTATGTTTTCTTTTTTTCTTAAAGACAACCTCCAACTGTGTAAAACCCATCAGATAAATCCCGCTTTCCTGGCTGCAGTGACTTCCCGAAGTGGCCAAGGATTCCCAGGAAATATGCTGTCATCACCCAACTCAAACCTGCTATTTACTTCTCCCAGACTTTCTTCCATGTCTTTAGAAAACTCCAAGTAGGAGTCTTTTCCAGGAGTTCCTTCTAGTTCCATTGGGGCCCCAGAAAGTAACTGCATCTCTCTTTGTGTCCCTTGGTTGAGACTGCAGGTGAATGGGAAAGTATGCAAATATTTGCTCCATTTTCTCTGGCTGATTTAAAACAAATTGAGGTTGATTTAGGAAAATTTTTTTATCTATTTTCTTATCTATGACCCAGATAAGTACATAGATGCTATGCAAAGATTGAGGCAAAGCTTTGATTTCTCTTGGAGATATGTGATAGTACTATTAGACCAAACTTTAAAGGAGAAGAAGTCTTAGATGAGGCTAGAAAGTGGGGTGAATTATGATTCATGTTTAATACTGATAGCACTATGTCCTCTGAATAAAGGGAAGGATACCCCCTGGGAATACAAGCAGTTCCCTTTGAGGATCCCAAATCGAACCCTGAGAAACAAGGTGATTGGTGGTGTAAATGTTTTCTAAAATGTATCCTGGAAAGTTTACTTTGATATAAGTAAAAGCCTATGAATCATTCTAAGTTGTCTACTATTTATTTACCAGAAACAAAATCAAAGTCCCTCAGTCTTTTTTTAAGCAGCTTAGGGGAGGTGGTGAGAAAACACACTCAGTTGACTCCTGAATCCTTAGAGGGCCAAACTATTTTAAAACATAAATTTATCATTTAAGAAGCTCCAGGAATTCAGAAAAGAAACTCCATAAATTGGCTCTAGGCCCCAATCATACCCTGGAAAACTTTTTAAAATGGCCCTGGCAGTCTTTTATAATCTAGATCAGGAGGAAGAAGATAAGAAAGAAAGAAGGGATGAAAAAATGATGGCTCTAGGAGTAGCATCGCAGCGAGCAGAAACCATTCAGAAGCAGAGAGAAGCCAGAGAACTAAGAATAAGTGTTTCTAATGTGATCAGACTGACTAAGAAAAATTGCTCCGGGTATCACTGCCTGTCAGGCAAGCCTTGGCATCCCTGTCCAAAATGCTACGGTGACTGCTGGGGGACACTCCAGAGGTGCAGGCTACTGAGACGGTGACCCTCATTAGCCCCTGAACTGGACTGAGGGAGCCTAGGGCAGTTTCTCATGGCTCCATCATATGTCATCACCCCTCAAGAGCCCTGGCTCACCCTCATCACAGAGACAGGAATCTAGAATTTCTCCTGCACAGTAGAGTCACATTTTCTGTATTCTCTAACCCTGGTCTTTTCTCCCCCAAATCTGTAAGTATATGGGGGGTGTCTGAAAAGACATTTACCAAATTCTTTTCTCAGCCTTTAATCTGTAAGTGGAGAAAGCAATTCTCTTACACCTTCCTAATCATCCCTAAAAGTCCTGTTCCCCTTTTAGCAAAGGACATACAAACTCAAGTGGTAAAAATCATTTATAACCCATGTTATGCCTTCTCTTATTAGAAACAGAAATTAACCAGAAGTATGGGCTACTGAGAGAGAAGTTGATAGAGAAAAATATTCTCAGTGAGTCTAAATTAATTTAAAAATACCACCTTCTAGCCTCCCAGGTATACAAAGACAAAGTAAATATCCAGATGAAGACTGTCAAACGGATTTTATTCATGAGCAAAATCCTAAAACCCACCACTTCCTACAAAAGTGGATTTGTGTCTTCCAGAGATGATGTCATCAGGGCACAAACAATAAAAATAGTTCCAGTCCAAGATCTGATTCTGGATTTTCCTCCTCCAAAGAAACCCTGACTGCCCCCTTTATCATTGTCTGATCCAATAGGAAGCAGTTAGACTGAGCTGACACCTATTTTCTCCTAATAGTAATTAAAGTTTCTACTCAGATAGGGAGAATTGACACAGTATTTCCCTCATTTAGGGCTGGACAAAGACCCCTATTTTCTAGGCCCCAGAAAACAGATTTTTTCTCTCCAAACTACACTCTCTGAATATAAGTAAGGAAGGAGAAAAGCAGTTGTTTCAGCATTTCATGTAAGCTAGGCCCCTCGTGGAGTCCTGTCACTTTTTCCCAGGGCTGGAAGAACTGCATTCAGTTGTTAATATACATATTCCTTCGATAATCACCATTGAAGTCTGCAAAGTCCCAGCCAATTTACAAAACAGTATAAAGCACCTAGACAAAAAAAAAAAAAAAAAAAAAAAAAAAACCACATGGGGATTTCCATCTTGGGTCTCCCTTCTTCTGACAGAGGCTCTGGCGCCTTTCCTTCCTTCCCTATTCCTTTCTATCTAATGAATTCTATCTTATCACTGATCTCTGTGGTCCATGGGTTCATTCTTCAAATCTCTGAGATAAAAACCTACTGCAGAAAGTAATTCCTGAAAGAATAGCACAACAAATTATAATCAACAATAAATTAGGGTATATTTTTAAATAAATAAAAGAGGGTAATAGGCATGTTTCTAACATAATGAAATGTTAAAATTTTAGGTGATGGACACCCCACTTACCCTGATTTGATTAATTCACATTGTATACCTGTATCAAAACATCATATGTTTTCTATAAAGACATACAATTATTATGTAGCCATAATAATTAAAAATTAAAAGTCAAGAAAAGAGAAGCCAATGATGGTATTTTATAGCATTGAAGCATGGAGAATTAAAGTCAAGTTTGGGCTCTGAAAGATCTTAAATTAATCTGTTTCAAATGAGCATGGATCCCTTAAGGCTTTTTGGTCATAAGCAAGAGAAAACAATTTCATCCTAATTCAGAAAACATTTTAAAATTTTATGTAATCCAGTGCTGTCATAAGTAAGCACCTGACTTTACAGTATTTCTCCTGATATTTAAATTATTCTACAATAGTGTATAAAATTTCCTTCAGTTGACTTAAAAGATTCAGAGACAAGATTGCTAACTAATTGCTCTAAAAATGCATATCATAGCAAGTTACATCCTCATCTCAAAATTTACACGACAGTCTCAAGGCTGATTAGTTACCTATTTTAGTGTGGATAAATAATCCAATACCTCACATTTCTCAGAGGATCTATTGCTTGTTCCCATTGGTGAAATCATTTTTTTAAGAAAGGATCTCGTTTGATTGCAAACAAAGGAAACAAATTTTGACCAAACTGAGAAAAAAAATAATATATAATAGGATTCTAGATATTTCACAAGTAATAACTTAACAAATTTGGTCATGAAAGACAGACATCATAGCAGCACTGGTGACCTAGTTCAAGGGTCAGAAAACTTTTCCTCATGGGGCCTGGTAGTAAATATTTTAGGCTTCTGGGTATTTGATTTCTGCCACTGTAGTGCGAAATCAGCCATATGCAATATGTAAACCAGTAAGCATGGCTATGTTCCAAGAAAACTATTTACAAAAATAGAAAGGTAATGCTGGTTTGCTGCAACCTATTCTACATGATAGCAATCAATAAATGTGTTCTTAATTTTCTTTGTGTCATTCTGTTCAAGATTTTAAATTATGGAAGAAACACTAATTGGACTGAGCATTTGCTTCCTTTCTGGAGCTAAACTGAGAGTTTAATTGGCTGGGCAATAGACTGGAGTAAGGGTAGTGGAAATTATGTGATGATGTTTTTAGTGGAAGAAGGAAGGGATACTGAGATCATATTCTGATTCATATAATTCTACTACAGAGAATGCACATTATTTGCCATTCTTAATGAAATAAGTGATGTAAAAGCCTGAAAATTGTATTGGCAGACATTCAAAATTCAAATTTTCAACAATTCAAAAATGAAAATGAAGATCTATAACATGTTGCCATTGATGATGTGCCTGGCAATGAAATGGATGAGAAGCAGAAGGTGTTTAGATACTGAAGAAACTTCTCCGACGGCCCAATATATAAACCTCAATAAAAGAGATCACAAATATTTTAGGTATACTTAATTGCATTTTAAGTAGAAAATTTTATGTTCTGAAAGTATTTCTACATTCATTAGAGGTTTTCAAGTCTTATAAACTGCTATTCTAGCAGATCTACACAGAATACATTGCTTTTAGGCAAGCAAGAATGAAATCTTCAAAAATGCAATGATTTTTAGACACAAAGGTTCTGTGATACATGTTCAGCATCACTCTATTGAATTCAATCAGGATTTGCATTATCCCGAAAAGCTGTATCCTATTTAAGGAGTTTTTTAATTACAAGGTCTGAACTAGATTGAAAATAGATGCATGGAACCACTAAGGAACTTAATTATCTATAGTTGACAATTGGTCCAGATGTCAGATGCATCACACCAATAGTTTTATATACAAAAATATTTTTAGTTTAAGAGATCAACTTAATTATCAAGCAATTCAGGCACAATGTTTTCAGATGGCATATAGATGGGTAGTGTCAAATTGTTTAAATTTTCAATAATTTGAAATGTATGTTGATAGAAAGGAACAAATGGAATGCCAGATTTTACTATGTTAATTATCACTGGTAAAAAACTAACACACAGGTATTTGGTTCCTCTTTCTTGAAGTCTATTTGAAGAGAGCTAATTTCTCAAAGTTTGAAAAAACATGTAATGTATTTAATATTAAAAGTTTTTTCATTATTAATTATTTACAATATTAATATATCTTGGTCTTACTGTTCAGTAAGAAGATTAAATAATTAAAACTTTATGGGTGGTGCCTATGGCTCAAAGGAGTAGGGCGCCAGTTCCATATACTGAAGGTGGTAGGTTCAAACCCAGCCCCGGACAAAAACTGAAAAAAAAAAAAAATAATTAAAACTTTAACTAGAAATGTGTCTAATATCTTGTTGGTGTCTTTAAGGTTTTATTAATCTAGCATTTTTATGTGTATTTGTTTATAGGATAGGAGTAGTTCACAATTCCTATAATCAATTTCTGACTTTCAAAAGTCTAAATGTCTGACACTACTTCCAGTAAGTACTGAGAAAATGGCATTACATCATTCTGTCAGTACTTGTTTTAATCATTAATTCACTGATTTATTCATTCATAAAGCTCATGAAACAATTTGAATTTTTTTTTTTATGAGACAGAGTCACTTTGTTGCCCTCAGCAGAGTGCCGTGGCATCACAGCTCACAGCAATCTCCAACTCCTGGGTTTAGGTGATTCTCTTCCCTCAGCCTCCTGAGTAGCTGGGACTATAGGCACAGACCACAACACCTGGCCATTTTTTGTTCCAGTTTGGCCTGGGCTGGGTTCAAACCCACCACTCTTGGTATATGGGGTCGGCACCCTGTACACTTAGCCACAGGCTCCACCCTAAAATGGTGAATTCTTACATTGTTTCTTACAGCTATAATTTTATAAAAAATAGAGTCTTCTTGTTCTGTATTATTTTTGGTCAAGCAATACACTGGTCATTTTAAGAAAATTGACTACATAGTTGAACCAATCATGTTTATCTCAATATCATTATTTCTATTAATTACTTCCATACATTTAATTTTCTCATTATAACTCTTATTCCTCTTGTTATTTCTTACTAGGTCAAAAATTATTCTAAAATTCAGTGATGTTAAATAACCATTTGGTATTTTCACAGATGCACTAGAGCAATCTGAAATTTAGACAGCAGTGGGGGAAACTTTCTGTTCAGTGATATTTGAGACTTGACTAACAATTTAAAGGCTAAAGTGGACTCTACACATGGGGTTGGCTTTTCTGAGGCTTTTCACTAGCATGTATGCTGTTTGATACCTGCAATGGGGTGGTACCTCAGCTTGGCTTACATTTAATAACCTCTGTACAAAGGGTCTTCTGATAAATCTGGATTTTTCTAGAAGACAGTAATTGGGATCCATAAGTGAGCACCTCAAATAATAGAACCTGACAGTAATTTTCTAGTTCAACCTAGCCTTGCAAAATGTGCCATGTGACTTCTACCATATTCTATTTAACTGAGGTAGTTGCAAAGTTATATACACATATACCTATCTTTTGGAGCATGTTGGGGAAGGGGAAAGTAAATTTGACCAATAGAATGGAATGGGTATAACAATAATAATAATGTAATAATTGTATCAACCTAAATATTAATTCAAAACAAGCAGCAATCTAATTTTAAAATGAGAAAAACACAAGAATAGACAGTTTGTAGAAGAGGAAATAATAATTATTTAAAACATTTGCAAAAATACTTAACCTCAGTAACATGGTAAGCAAAGATCAAACATGTTTTTTATTTCAAATTAATATGACAGTTCAAATTTTTTAGGTTACATTGTTTACAATTCTAAGGTAAAGTTCAAGTTGTAGTTGAGCCTTTCACGCAGAGGGCATGCTGAAGACCCTCACATTGTGCACATTAAGTGAGATCCTGCCAATTGCCCTCCTTCCTTCTGCCAATTGATCCTTCCCTTCCTTTCATTTCCCTTCCCTTGCTAGACGATATTTATGTTTTATCATTCTTGTGGGCATGTAGTTGCTTATATATGGGATTCATATTAGTTTTGAGTAGATTGCATTTTTCCCCATTCTTGAGGGCTGATTTTACTAAAAATAATGTGTTTCAACTCAATCTAGGTAAACACTAGATGTAAAGTCTCTATCTTTTCTTATGATTGCATAATACTCCATGGCATACCGATGCCATAGTTTGTTAATCCATTCATGGGTTGATGGGTATTTGGGTTGTTTCCAAGACTTGACAATTGTGAACTGAGCTGCAATAAACGTTTTTGTGCAAAGTGTCTTTATGGTTAAATGATTTTTTTTTCTTCTGGGTAGATATCTAGTAATGGAATTGCAGGATAAAATGGAAGGTTGACTTTTGGTCTTTTAAAAATTCTCCATACTTCTTTCCACAAAGGTTGTATTAGTTTGTAATCCTATCAACAGTGTAAAAGTGTTCCCTTCTCTCCATTTCCATGCCAGAATCTGCAACTTGGGGACTTTGTGTTGTGAACTAATCTCACTGGAGTTAAGTGACATTTCAGAGTGGTTTTGACTTATGATTAGAGATGATGAGCATTTTTTCATGTATTTGTCAGCTGTTTGTCATCGTTAGAGAAGTCCATCACCAAAATAAATGCACCCAAGAAATAAAGAACAAACCTGAACTTCCACAATGGCACAAGAGTAAAAGTAAGCTCCGGACTTCTGATAGAAGAGATGATCAAAACTCCAACATACTTATTGATTCTCTCAATAAATGTGAATGGCTTGAATTCCTCTCTAAATAGGAACAGGCTGACAGACTGGAACCAAAAGCTCAAGCCCAGTACCTGTTGTCTTTAAGGCAAATACCTAACCTCAAAGGATAAAACAAAATTCAGGGTCAAGGGATCTAAAACAATAATCTAGGCAAATAAAAACCAGCAAAAAATTAGGGGTTGCAATCTCATTTGCAGATACTATTGGATTTAAACTAAAGTTAAAAAAAGACAGGATGCACACAACATACTGGTCAAGAGAAGTATACAAAATGAAGAAATTTCAATAATTAACCTTATGCATCCAACCTAAATTCTTCTTGATTCATAAAACAATCTCTAAATGATCTGAACAATATATCTTCCTATACCATAATAGATGGGAATTTTAACACCAGAAACTAAACAAGCAAATAATGGACTTAAAAATGACTCTAGAACAAATGGACTTAGCAGACACATACAGAACATTTTACCCTAATAAATCTCATCTGTCAATGGACCATCCTCCAAAATTGACTATATCTTAGGACACAAGTCTAACCTCAACAAATTGAAAAGAATAGAAGTTATTCCTTATACCTTTTCAAATCATCATGTAATAAAAGTTGAGCCCAAGAGAAGCAGAAATCTTCATACCCAAATAAAGTCAGGGAAACTAAATAACCTTATGTTAAATAATAGCTGGGTCAAAGATGAGATTAAAAAGGAGATCATTAGATTTCTTGAATAAAACAATGATCAAAACAAGCTATCAAAACCTGTGGGATAGGGCGGCACCTGTGGCTCATTGAGTAGGGCGCCGGCCCTATATACCGAAGGGGGCAGGTTCAGACCCTGCCTCGGCTGAACTGCAAAACAGAAAAATAGCCAGGTGTTGTGGCGGGTGCCTGTAGTCCCAGCTACTCAGGAGGCTGAGGCAAGAGAATCACCTAAGCCCAAGAGTTGGTGGTTGCTGTGAGCTGTGTGACGCCATGGCACTCTACTGAGGGTGATAAAGTGAGACTCTGTCTCTACAAAAAAAAAAAACCTGTGGGATACTGCAAAGGAAGTCCTAAGAGTGAAATTTATAGCATTAGAGGCCTTTATCAAGAAAACAGAAAGAGAACAAATCAATAACATAATGGACTATCTCAAGCAACTGGAAAAAGAATAATAATCTAACCCCAAGCCCAGCAGAAAAAAAGAAATAACCAAAATTTGAGCAAAATGAAATGAAATTGAACACAAGAATCATTTGGAAAATCAGCAAAACAAAAAATTGGTCCTATGAAAAGATTTGTAAAATCAATAAACCCTTGGCCAGATTATCCAGAAAAAGAAAAGTAAGACAACAAATAACTTCCGTCAGAAACAATGAAGGATAAATAACAACAGATACCACTGAAATACAAAAGATCTTCAACAATTACTACAAAAGGCTCTATGCCCAGAAATATGAAAATATAGAGGAAATGGACCAGTACCTAGAATCATACCACTTTCCTAAACCCAATTAGAAAGAATTAGAAAGTTTGACAATTTAAGGCAAAAAAGCTTTTATTAAGCAGAACAAGAAATCTATATGTTTATGCTTTTTTTCAACAGGAAGAATATACAAATATATTCATGATAACATCCTAATATGTAATACAAAATACCCTTTGATGAAACAAAAAATTTTCCTGTTCATCAGAACAGTGCTGTTAAAGGGAAAACAGAGGTAATTGGTTTTTAACTGTGGTAGCATAATTGACTTTCTGGTAAGAGCTCCATATTCAGCGATGAGAAATTTGAAAGCAGGAGTGGTTGGGGAGTTAGGGTTTAAATCAAATTACATTTTTTAATTTAGAAGAAATAATTTTAATTTAGAAGAAATTTCCCAGTCACAACGTTAACCTATGTACATAAAGTATTGTCAAAGTAGGAAAAACATGAAGATATTAGTAAAGTATTAAGTGTTTTTCCTGCAAAAGATAATGAACAACATGATTTTAGACAAGTATTATTTGTATTATAGATAAACAATAATACAGCATATATAATGTAACTTATATCCCTTACTTTTATAGTGCCCTGAAATCAAAAATTGCAATATTGCCATGCTATTTTATACCTCCAGAAAGAACATTAATGTCTGAAGGTCTTGAGTTTGTGATCAGAATTTTTTGCTTTCTAAAATGTCCATGTGCAAGTTATTCACCAAGTATGTTTCTTTGCATGTAAGAATAGTATGTTGGAACTACTTACCTTATCACCTTGCTGTGTGTCTTAAATGGGATAATGAGTATGCAGACCCCAGTCTAAGCCTGGTTTAATTTACAGTCATTTCCTAGTCTGCCCCTAGCATAATCTGTGGTTGATTTTCCTTTTCTTATTTTGCTGGCAGTTGCTTTATAAACAAGTCTGTTATTTTTCTTTCCTTGTCATTGTAAGAAGGTCAGATGCTGAAATCTTAAAATACTGTAACACAAAGAGAACTGCATTATCCTTGATGCAGATTTCTGTTGTTTCAAGAGAATTTCACAAACATAGCATCTGAAGAAACAAGGTCTCTCCTATGCAATATTTTGTAAAATTCACTAATGGAACAAATCACTGCTTAACAAAAATCAAGGATACAAATTCATGCATTCTGAGATTGCACTACTTTAACTCTAAATTTACCAATAGCAAGGTGGGGCACAGTAAGCTCTGAAATTTGGGAGGCTGAGGCAGGAGGATCCCTTGAGGCCAAGAGTTTGAGAGCAGCCTAGCAAGACCTTGCCTTTGCAAACAAACAAACAAACAAACAACAACAACAAAAACCCCAAACACATAAATACAAAGACTAGCCAGTCATGGTGACACACGCCTGTAGTCTTAGCCACTCAGAAGGCTAAGGCAGGAGGATCACTTGAGTTTCAGGTTGCTGTGAGCTAAGCTGTCACCATGGCACTATAGCCTGGGCAATAGAGTAAGACTCTGTTTCTTAAAAAAAAAACAGAGTTATATCAATTAATTAATTAACTAGTTAATTATTTATTATGATCTTTGGAACCAAAATACAGCAGCAAAATATTATCAATTTTTGTTTTTTTATTCCAACAAATGGATGGACATTATTGGATAAGATCATGCTATAAAGTTATTTTTAGAAAAGAGAGACTATACAGCCATTTGGAGAGAGGAGGGAGAAAAATAGATATAGGTAGATAAAGAGAAGGGGAGAATAGGTAAATATTATATATATAAGAGATTCAAGAAATGGTTAAAGATGAATCAGAGGGAAATATAGGTAAAAAAAAATTGCCCTGGTCTAAGATCTGAGATCATACATCTTCCTGTTTAAGCTTTAGGGTGACACATTTACTTCCTTCTTTTATTCATTTATTGATTTATTCACTTAATCAATATTTGCTTAATATTTCTAATGCCAGGCAGTACCCTAGACCCTTAAGATACAATAAACAATGTTGACAACATCTCCTCTCTTAAAAATTATATCCTAACATCGGTGATAATACAGAAACTAATCTTAAAGTTTTGAAAATATGAATAAAAAATGAAATACAGGTATAACATTAATTATGTATAGAGAATAAATATAAGATGCCATGAAAGAATGTGACAAAGTGTATACTTTGTATGTCAGAGCCATAACGTCTTCTCTGAGGAGCTAATATTAAAACCACATTCAGAATTCCAAGAAGCCAGATATGCAGACATCAAGAGCATTAACATTCCAAAACTCAGGGTGATTATTAAAAAATCTTACAATAAGGAGCCAGTGAGCGTGTTTATGTAAAGAAGGTAGTGGAGCTGGAGAAAGATTATAACTACAGTGGTCAGAGGTGAGATCTGAGAACCACAACCACATGGTACTTTGTAAGCTATAGAAAAGTTTAGATTAAATACAAAAAAGAAAAGCTCAGATTTAATTAAACAAGAAAAATAGAAATGTTTCAAACAGGAAGGTGATCTTATCTGATCTGTGAGTAGAAATAGAATGCAGGTGGCCATTCCAGAGGACTTGGGAATGGCCGGGGGCCTCAGCTTCTGCTGGTCAGCATGCCTACAGTCGTGAGGGTAGTCAGAATGTCTGCCAGAATAGATAGAAAACTAGTATGGAGACATTTGAGTAAAATTCAGCAGCTTAGTGGAGATAAGATATCATCAGAGTTAGAAGGAAATTAAAAATTACCCTTGATCTGAGACAATCTAGCCTGAAGGCTGTAATCTAACTATTCCTCTTCCATCCCCTAAGAAACTTTGTTATCTACTTAGTTCTTCCCTTGAGAATTGTTCTTTGATTTAGTGCCACCAGCCTGCTGACCTTTTTCATAATCAAAAGATCATCTGCATGATTGAGTCATGAGACTATTAACTCCTCTTTATTTTATAAACAAATGCCCTAAAATCTTAAATAAAAACTTTCTGAGATTTCCAATCAGGGCGGCACCTACCTGCCTTGCTACAGGCTGATATGGTGTCCATATTTCAAGGGACTCAGCAGATTTTTTTCATAAAAATTCTGTGTGTTGATTTCTCAGCACTGTTTCCTGGCACTAGTGGTCAGAAAGTCCCTTCTAGGGGAATTCTCGGTCTGCCATGTTGTGGCTCCTTCCTATGCTGCAGCATTGATCAATCTTTTAAAAAGCATTCTGGCTACATCATGGATTGCAGGAGAGCAATACTAGAAGCAGGAAAGAGAAGGAGAAAGGAATTGGCTATGGTGGGAGTAGTGGTGATGTGAGGAGAAATCACAGGTATTTACTAGATTATGATTCTGCTTATTTTTTCATAGCAATGAAAGGAGACTGTTGAGAAGAGTATCTTAGCACAGGTAGAAGGTTGTTGATGGGAATTAGAAGTTTTAGCCTCATTTAATTTGAGTACTTGGTATCTTTTTGAGATCTAAAAAAAGGGGATATGAATATATGACTCTGGTATTTTCCTGTTCAGGTCAGTACGGAATTAATGTATGAGAGATACTGGCCCAAAGACTGTATTTAAAACTGTGGAACTTGATGAGATTACCTAGAAAAAGGGTAGAAACAGAGGTAAATCTTCATTATTTAAGGATAACAAATGAGTGTAAGTCAGGAAAGGCTATTGCTGTGGTCTGAATGTTTGTGCCTTTCAAAATTCATGTGTTGAAATCCTAATTCCCAAGGTGATGGCTTAAGAGATGGAACCTTTGGGGAGGTGATTAGGTCATATGCTCAGAGTCCAAGGAAACCTTTCTTCCTTTCTACCATTGGAGAACATAGGGGAAAAGGACAATTTGTGAACTAGAAAGTAGGTCCTCAATGGGTGCTGGATCCACCTGTGTCTTAATCTCGTACTTCTCAGCTTCCAGAACTCTGAGAAATAAATACCTGTCATTTTAAAGCTGCACAGTATATGGTATTTATTATGGTAGCCCAAAGAAACTAAGACATTGTGAGTACAAGTATAATAAAACAAGGTTCAATAAAGGAAACCAATGACCCTGAGAGTGTGGGCAAGGACAGAATTTCAAAAGGAAGCAATGCCAATGCCTACTTGACAGTCATTTATAAAACTGTAGTCTCAGTGGAATTGTGAGTTAAAACCTGTTAGATTTTTTTGGAGGAGATAGTACGAGGTGAAGAAATAGAGACAGACATTATACAAAACTTTGAAAGTTTCCCTATAAAGCAGAAGGAAGAGATGGGTCAGAGGCATGCAAGATAATAGAAAAACTATAGTTTTGTTTTTGATTTTAACAGAGACATAAGAATATTTTTATGCTGAAGGGCATGTCCAGTGGAGAGGAAGAAATTGATAATGGAGAATAAAATTACTAATGGAATCAAATTAAGCGTAAGAGTACAAGTGAAAGAGCTTGCTTGTTACAAGGAACTTTCCATTTATGGTCATAGATAGTAATCAATATTATCAATGTTTATAAGCTTAAATAAAGTGTTATTTTACTAGATAAGTACAACACAAAACACTTTCATGTATAAAGTACATTGGTCAGGAACTAACTGGAAAATTATGCTGTTTAACTGATTACTGGCCACTGAATTTACAGCCATAAAATATCTCCTGTACCCTTCTAAGATGCACCATATGTGTGGCCTGACCCATTACCCTGCCTCCACCACAACCTACCCCTTCCCCTCCCTTCCCAAATTCTTGTGCTATAGTTTGGTTATAGCCTTCATATGAAACCTTTAAATTAGTTTCATAGTAGGGCTCAGTACACTGGATACTTTTTCTTCCATTCTTGAGATACTTTGCTAAGAAGAATATGTTCCAAATGTTTGGAGAACTTTATCTATTTTATGTTAAGTTTTCAAATTTACCGGGATTAAGTATTAACAATATTCTCTTATTAAATTTTAATCTATTTTGTATCTGCAGTTAGAGCCCTCTCATCTTGCACGATGTCTTGTGTATTTTCCTTAATTTTTTTTCTTGACTGATTTCCTCAGATGTTTGGTTCTTTTATTAACCTAATTTCTTTGTTTTCTGTTTCATCTATTGTCTTCACCGTTATGAGCCACTTTTGGATGACTTAAAAAATACCTAACACTTACCAAGTGATTGACATTACATTCACAGGTTATATAGGATCACATGTTGTCTTCAGGATAATAATTTTAGTAGAGAGGTAATATCATTATATCTATTTTACAACTGGGAAACTTTGTGAAAGTCATAGAGTCATCTAATCCCTAAGCTAAAATTCAAATCCAAGCTACATGTACTATGCCCTTCTTCTATTTTCTTTCAAATACATCCCAAAGAATAAAGATAATGTTTAACTTCAGGGAATAAATTAGTCACGCTGGTTTTCAGGTATGAGACGAAGCCATAGAAAATTTGTGTTGAACTTGATGATAGTCAGTTCACGGCTGCTACCTTCAGCAGTACTTCTATACCACTGCGGGCAGAATGAGAGGGCCTAATTATCATCTGTGTCCTAGCCAGTCCTTTTATTTCCAGATATATCTGAGCAAAAATAAAATAGTAATTGTCTCATATACAATGGAGTGCTTCTCTCAAATTATCAAATTGTCTTGTAATAAATGATAATTATAAATTTCAGTTTTAAATTAGCTTATTTGGAATCAATTTTCAAAGCATTTTCAAAAGCTGCATCTAGTTCTCACTCTTTTTACATTTTGAATGGCCTGTTAGGTAGGCAGCACAGTTATTATTCTCATGCTACTGATGCAAATCTGAGAAGTTAAAGAACTTGCTCAAGGTCATATGTATAGTAAGAAGCAGAATGATTCCAGAATACAGACTTGCTGGCTCTCAGCTTATTCGTTGATTTTTGAATTCCTACCTTCTATATATACTTATGAATCACCTTGTCTATGTAAGGTACAGTGTTGGGCTCTGTAGTACAGGAGAAAATTATATAAGTCATAAGACAATAATAAAAATAAGTATTAAAAATGTTACAAGAGAGATTCGTGTAAAGCATTATAGGAAATTCAGAGGGGAGAATATACTTTTGAGAGGAATGAAAAAGAGGATTATATTTTTCTCCTATGTGTCAAATCAATCTCAAGAATTAACCAACATCAAAATTCTAGATGAAATTTTTGGAAAATTTGTAGCATAATATTACATTACATCCAATAGAGTAAACAGACAAGACTATTTAAAAAATTCAGAAAAGAAGTGAATTAACTGGATAGCTCAATATACTGCAATAATCCCCACAGATGGATCTGATGAACTTTCCAGATTTTTATAAGACTGTTGTTAGATCACCACTCTCACCATTAGACACTGCCCGTTTTTCCCATATTATAACCAAGGAGAAGGATGTAAATGAAAAAATTACTCACCTTCTCCTAAGAAACTATCAGGTATGCATACCATCGTGCCTCAGATACTTCAGTCACTTTCAGAAATCTGAGAACCCAAGTCATCAACGCACATGTGGAGTTATCGCCATATGTGAGGATCTATGTTCCCTAATGATCTAAATCAGTGATTCTCAACCTTCCTAATGCCATGACCCTTTAATACAGTTCCTCATGTTGTGGTGACCCCCAACCATAAAAGTATTTTCGTTGCTACTTCATAACTGTAATTTTGCTACTGTTATGAATTGCAATGTAACTATCTGATATTAGGCAACCCCTGTGAAAGGGTCATTCAACCCCCAAAGGGGTCGCAACCCACAGGTTAAGAACCACTAATCTAAATCCTTCCACTTTGCTCTCTGTCTCTTATGCTCTCTTTGGCATAATCTCCCACATCTTCAGTCTCTCCTCTGAAAAGTCATCCCTTTATCTTATGATCTAACACCTGATTCTCCCCTGAAAGGAGGACACTGTTGTCCTGAAAGCCCTTTCTAGTGGCACCTGGTCTTTCTCACACTGTGACCACATCATGGATTTAAGAGATGCTGATGGGCACCCTTCTTATTCATTATTGTTTCTCTAGCTGTTTTCTTTTTTCTATTCTCTCAAAAATGTTTTGAGAACTAAACTACCTTCTACTCTTCCTTCTTACAACCATTCTCTGATCATCTAGCCATATAACACATGGAAGCTTTTCGTTCAGTTTTAGAGATAGTTAATGGTCCATCAATGTTACATCCCTGTCATCATCCTTGATAACTTCAATAATTATGTAGATGGCACATTCAACAACCTGTCCTCTCTGCTGGGAGAATGGGGACTGAAGACCCCATTCTTGGCAAAGCAAAGCACCCCTAGAAAAAGAAGAAAACTAAAAAGTAAGCCGAGTGGTTCAGAACAAAGAAAAGTCAGCTTGTTTATGTTTAAGCTAGCTATTGCTAGCAAGTTTCTTGCCTTTTCTGAAATTCTAGCCCATTGGGGATATGGCTTACAAACACCCTGCTGAGTCTGTGAGCACTCTGAGGAGAGTAATGGCCATAGAAGAGATTGTGGCAAGTCCTAGAAAAGATACTTCTTCTAGGGTGTCTCCTGCCCATTAAACAGGCAAAGCAGATACCCATTATGGAGATTTGCATTTGCCTGGGGCAGAGACCAAGGGAATAGCTCAAGCTTTAAGATAAAGGCAGAAGAGCTTGTATCCCTTATTGCAGAGGAAAATCCTCTGGGGTGATGGGAGGAAAATGCCTCCCTCCTACCAATCCCTCAGAGGAGATTAACACTGGTGGTGTTTTACTCCACGGAGAACTAGCGGAGCTTGACACCTCCCTAGAAATCTGTGTGTGTGACCTCAAGCAGAGGCTCTCCCGATACAAGGCTCAGATTTCAGGTTTCTGAAGGCCACCTTTAAGGTTAATAATAACAATAGGAGCTGTATGATCAATCCCAGAAACTGCTGATATCTTTGTTCCCTCCCTCATCTTACCCTCTGGGCAAATAGACTTCAATAAAATCAGACTAGAGCAAACATTCTGAGCCATTGCCAGAATCCCACGATAGGCAATGGACCCCTGAGCTCCTGCTTTTAATTCTAATTTATGTCTCTTGTCTTTCTTTACCGTCGCTCCTAACTTTATATTTCTTCAGTGGATCGCTGCCAGTTTCCACAGGTCTCAGCAGATGCTGCTCTTAGGGTGGGACCCCGACACTTCTCAAATCTGTTTAATTAGAATAATGACTTCAACCAATCAACATCAGCCACTAGTAATAGTGGACTCTAGACCTCATCATTACCTTGAACTTAACTCTATTAGTTAGACTATAGACCTCATCATTACCTTTAACTTTTCCAGACCTCAATTTCAAGTATTCCAATCTTTGTCAATCACTCCTAGCTTTCTAATGTATTTATTTCATACTTGAAACATAAAAGTCCTTTGACTCATTGAGACCTTCATTTCATTACCTTGCCTCTTCTTCTTTTATATCAAACCTCTATTCTCATTTCTTCTTTTTAAACTAGATTGAATTCCATTGTGACTACTTCCTTGCATACAACCTAAATGGCCTTTCTCCTTTCCCTGTCTCTAAGGCTCATTTGGCAAGACCACAACTTTGGTTTAATGAAACTCTCCACCTCCTATCTCCCCATTTCTAAGCAGAGTATGGCCAGGAAAAAAACCTATCATCACGCTGCATGGACACATTTTAAATTTAAAATCACAATGCTCAAGTGAACCCTCAGTACTGCCCAGCCAATTTTCTTTGTCTCTCTAGTCAATTTACTTTCCCACTTTTTGAGAAGATGATTTCACACCTTCTGTCTTTTCAAACCTGTTCTACCCTTCTCACTCATAACTGATGCTCTCACTTCCTGTTTCACTGACAAATAAGAACAATCAGTAGAGAAAATACATCTTTCAGTACAAAATTTGTCAGTCTAAATGTATCTGTACCTTTCTGTACAGATACAGAAGCATGTGGGATAAACTTACCCAGTTGCTGTCAAATGCTCCTATATTAGATCTTGCCTCCTGCAAACTACTCAAGGACTCCTTTGGAAGGTCTCCCTTGCGTGCTGCATCATCCCTTTCCACGTTTTTATTTGGTCATTTCGATCAACAAGCAGACATGCATACTGAGGAAGAATTCCTTATTTGCTCCTTGGGGAAGGAGGAGGAAATGCTCTGACTGGTTAACAGAGGACCTAAACTCATTCAGGTCCTTCTTCTCTCTTGCCTCCTTGGGCTCCCTATGTCTGAAGAAAACCCACATTTCTTTCTTTTTTTTTTTTTTAATTTTTATTAAATCATAATTGTGTACATTGGTGCAATCATGGAGCACAATGTGCTGACTTTATATACAATCTGAAATATTTTCATTGAACTATTTAACATAGCCTCCATGGCCTTTTGATCACTATATGAAGACATTTATAT
>CAUYRH010036335.1:0-11967 GCA_963574655.1 Perodicticus potto | reverse complement strand
GGCATCTAAAGCAATAAATTTTCCTCTCAAAACTGCTTTTGCAGTATCCCGCAGGTTTTGGTAGCTTGTGTCTTCATCATTATTATGACCAAGGAAGTTAATGATTTCCTCTTTTATTTCTTTCTGCACCCAACTGTCATTCAACAGAAGGTTGTTTAATTTCCATGCCTTTGTGTGGGGTTGAACATTTTTGTTGGAGTTGAGTTCTACTTTAGTGCCTTGTGGTCTGAGAAGATACAAGGTAAAATTTCAATTCTTTTGATTCTGTTGAGGTCTGTTTTGTGTCCTAGGATATGATCAATTTTGGAGAATGTTCCATAGGGTGATGAGAAGAATATAGATTCTTTATCTTTGGGATGGATATATGTGTCTATCAAGCACAGTTGTTCTGGGGTCTCATTTTAAGTCCTTTATATCTTTGTTTAATTTCTGTTTAGAGGATCTGTCCAGCTCTGAAGACGAGTGTTAAACTCCCCCGTTATTATGGTGTTATAGGCTATCATATTGCTCAGACTGAGTAAGGTCTGTTTCAAGAATCTAGTAGCATTTAAGTTGGGTGCATAAATATTTAGAACTGAAACGTCTTCTTGTTGTATTTTTCCCTTGTCCAATATAAAGTGACCATCTTTGTCTTTTTTGACTTTATTTGCATTAAATCCACATGTATATGAAAATAAGATTGCAATTCCTCTTTTCTTCTGAATTCCATTTGCTTGAAAAATTGTCTTCCAACCCTTAACTCAGAGTTTTAATTTGTCTTTTGAAGCTGGGTGTATTTCCTGCAGACAGCAAGGATGGCTTGTGTTTTTTCACACAAGGATGGCTTGTGTTTTTCCAGTCAGCCAATCTGTGCCTCTCCAGTGGAGAATTCAAGCCATTAACATTTATTGAGATCACTGATAAGTGTAGTAGTGTTCTATTCATCTTATTTTGTGAGAGAGTCCATTGCTTAGTTTTATCTTTTGCATCATTGTGGAAGTTAGGTTCTGTCTTTTAATTTCTCAGTTCTTACTTTGCAGTTGACCCATTGTGATGGTCAGTGTGTAGAATAGGTTGAAGTATTTCCTGTAGA
Organism: Perodicticus potto; assembly: GCA_963574655.1. NCBI lineage: Eukaryota > Metazoa > Chordata > Mammalia > Primates > Lorisidae > Perodicticus > Perodicticus potto. The sequence continues at coordinate 10,895 of CAUYRH010036335.1, read as the reverse complement.
GCTGGTCTTGTTGTGGCGAATTTCCTCAGTGTTTGTATATGAGTAAATGATTTGATTTCTCTGTCAATTTTAAAGCTTAGTTTAGCAGGCTATAGAATTCTGGGCTGGAGATTGTTCTATTTAAGTAGATTAAAGGTAGATGACCATTGTCTTCTTGCTTAGAAAGTTTCACTAGAGAAGTCTGCAATCACCCTGATGGATTTGCCCCTGTAGGTCAACTGGCACTTACTCCTGGCAGCTTGAAGAATCTTTTCTTTCATCTTGACTTTGGACAGGTTCATCACAATGTGTCTTGGAGAAGCTCAGTTAGAGTTGAGGCGACCTGGGGTCCGATATCTCTCTAAAAGGAGTGCGTCAGAATCTTTGGAGATATTTGGGAAATTTCCATTTATAATATTCTCAGTATGGCTTCCATTTCCCATGGGGCATTCTTCTTCCCCTTCTGGGATACCTATAACTGGTATGTTTGAACATTTCATAAAGTCTCATAATTCTGTCAGTGAATGTTCTGCTTTCTCTCTCTTCTTTTCTACCTCTTTAACTATCTGAGTTATCTCAAAAGCTTCATCCTCTACCTCTGAGATTCTTTCTTCTGCATGGTCTGATCTGTTGTTGATACTTTCTATTGCATCTTTAAGTTCCCTAATCAATTGCTTCAGTTCCCTCAGCTCTGCTATATCCTTTCTATATTCTTCATATCGTTCTTCTCTTATTTGATTTTGTTTTTGGATTTCCTTTTGGTTATTTTCCACTTTATCAGCAGTTTCCTTCATTGTTTACATCACTTTCTTCATTGTTTTCATCATATGTATTCTAAATTCCCTATTATTTCTAACATTTCTTTATAGGTGGAATCCTCTGCAGTAGCTACCTCCGGGTCTCTTGGGGGGGGGTTGCTCTGGACTGGTTTTCCATGTTGCCAGGATTTTTCTGCTGATTCTTCCTTATGAGTGTTTTCTTTTACCTGTTTCCTTGCCCTAATTTTCCTTTGAGTTCCTCTTGCTCCTTTAAGTTACCATGCCTCTGGCCGAGGGTCTCGATGAGTCCTTTTGGTACAGGACCAGAAGGATGAGAAGACTGAAGAACAAAAAGGGGAAAAAAGATTTAAAAAAAAAAAAAAGAAAGAAAGAAAAGAAAGAAAGGAAAAGAAAAAAAGAGAAAAGAGAAGGGGGTGAGTAAAAGGGATTATTGACAAAAAGAAGAGAGGCACAGAAAGAGGGAGACAGGAGTAATATAGGTGTACAGTAGGGTACTTTGACCCAACCTTAAAAACCTTCAACTCTGGGGGTGTCGGGTTGGGTGGTTCCTTTAAGATCAGCAGCTCTTTGCCAGTCTGTTCAGACACAGCACCCCACCTGCACCAAGTAGAGAGGAAAGACAAAAATGCTATAAATCAAACCAAATAAGCAAACAGAAAACTTTATATAAAATTGGGGGAAAAACCAAATAATAGGGGTAGAAACACTAGCAATAATGAAGTTCTAATTGTGAAAGAAGGCAACAATGGAAAATTATATTTAAACTAGAAAAATGAAGAAAGAGAAGAAAGAAAAAAGAATGTAGAGGGAAAATGTTGGAAGTTAAAAAGAAAGCAATATATATATACACATATATATCGCTGAATATTGTCTGGGCAACAGGTTGATCTTATGGGGTATGGGATGTTAATCACAATGCTGATATGGCTATATGAGATGGAGACTGGAAACCTCTGCTGATTTCTCAATCCCCGCAGGGTGAAAAGCCTAAATCTCTCCTCATCCTGCCTAAAAGGTACTTTAAACTACTAACCTTGGCTAAGCAGAAGGTTTCCCAGGAAAGCACTCGTCAATGGGATCACTCCTGAAGTGGCTGTCCACTTACCCAATGTGCCAAAACCGGTCTCACTCTATGCCCTTGAGGGCCAAGGCTATAAAGCATCTCAGTCCCAGCCTTTAGGCTGCTCAGTCACTAGATTATCACCTAAGGTCTCCAACCCGATCCTCACTCTGCGACACTGAGGGTGGAGCTTGCCAGGGCAGGTCTCCCACAATGGCTCTGTGCTGCCCACAGCCCAACACTGTTAGCTCCGCCCAGCTCAGCGGCTCAGTCTGGGGCCCAAGACAATGCTTAAAGTCCTCTGTACTCTTGCCCAAGCTCTCCCAAGGTAGTTCAACTGAGTGCCAAGTCCAATAAAAACCAAAACAGCTCACAGGTAAGGTCTTTCAAGTTTGCAGTCTCACTGCTGCTGTACTTAAAGCTGCCAAAGGGATTGGACCAAACAAACACTTGCCAGTTCTCCACTGGCTTTGTCCTCCTCATGGGGTCCAGAAGTCTCTCGCTGACTCCCCGTGTCCCCAAAGGGATGTTTCTGGGCAGATCCCTCCAGCCACAAATACCTGGAGTCTTCTCGCCCCCGTCTCACTGTGCCCAGTTACAAGGAAGCTGTTACTCGGCCACCACCTAGCTCCTCTCCCCGCCTCATATCTTTTATCTTGATATAGTTCTGTTTTGTTTTAAAATCATTTAACTTATTATATTTTTATCTTATTTGAAAGATTTATTGATATATAATAATTGTATGTATTGATGAAGTACATGCTATATTTTTGATAATGCATGCAATGTATAATGATCTAATCAGGGTATTCATCATCCCAAATATGTATTTATTTATTTATTTATTTATTTATTTATTAGTGTTGGAAACATTTTAGATCTCTTCTTCTAGCTATTTTGAATACAATAAGTTATTTTAAACTATACTCACCCCACTTTGAACCTGTTCCTTCTAACTTTTTTTTGTATTGGCATACAAAGTTTATTTTTTTTTTCTTTCTTTCTTTCTTTCTTTTTATTAAATCATAGCTGCATACATTAGTGCAATCAAGGGGTACAATGTGCTGGTTTCATATACAATCTGAAAAATTATCATCAAACTGTTTAGCATACCCTTCGTGGCATTTTCTTAGTTATTGTATGAAGACATTTGTATTCTGTATCTAGTAAGTTTTGCCTATACCCTTCTAAGATGCACCATAGGTGTGGCCCCACCAATTACCCTCCCTCCACCCCAGCCTCCTCCCTCCCCTCCCTTCCCATATTCTTGTGCTATAGTTGGGTTATATCTGAGTGTTTTTTTATATACATTATCTCACCTCTGAGGTAATGGTTTTTGTCTTCCCTTACTTACTAATACTATCACGAAAGTCATGAAATACAGACAACGTTGATCTGAGTTAATACGTGTTGTTTAGACTTGAAATTCTAGTATCATTTTTTTCAGGGCTTTCTTATGGTCCTCACCATGGTTACTCACATTGACTAGTGGTGAATTCACTTCATTTGGTTTTAAGCAGCGCATTATGATCTAATATGGCTTAATCAAAAAATAACATTTTATTGGCTTATATAACTGAAAAACCCAGGGATAAATTTGACCCCAGGAGAGGCTTTACTTTACGGCTTAAATTATATGACCAGGCCCTCAGTTTCTCTTATCATCTGTCAGCTCCTCTTCTGTTTTTAGGCAGGCTTTTCTTCCATATCTCAGGATAGGAGTGAGCAACTCTCAGAGCTTTGTATTCTCATGTTTATAAACATCGGAAAAGAAAAGCATGGTATCTCAACAGCTTAAGCTGAAGTCTCTAAATTGAACTTCTTTGTCCCTGGCTGTCTCAGTTTGAGTCATGTGTTATTTGCTGAATCAGGCTGTAGTCAAGATGGGATAAAAGAATTGGCTAAAGCTCCAGATCACCTGGCGGGTAGGCAGTCAGCCAATGCTCACTGTCCTCTTCCTTTCCTGATTGAGGGGCAAAGTTTTCATTGTTGCTGTTACTCAAAATTTTTGAGTTGAAGATTTGTCTCTTCCCTTTTGCTTTAGCCTTATTTCTCAGTGTCGGAAAAACAAGTGATTTAAAAAGTGAATTCAGACTTTGAATAGCTGTTTTATATTGTTCTTTCTGGAAAGCTAATCAGAATATTAAAGAGATAAAATAGACTAGTGGCATCTGTATGTTTATTCAGAATTCTGTTAACAATCTTTTTTTTTTTTTTTTGTCATCTTTCTTAGGTTCAAAACTGGGCAGATTAACGGCGATTTGCTGATATATCACGTCTTGTTGACTTTAAAGCCATATTATGCAAAGCCATATGAAATTGTAGTGGATCTTACCCATACTGGACCTAGTAATCGCTTTAAAACAGACTTTTTATCTAAGTGGTTTGTTGTTTTCCCTGGCTTTGCTTATGACAATGTCTCTGCAGTCTATATCTATAATTGTAACTCCTGGGTGAGGGAGTACACCAAATATCATGAGCGGCTATTGACTGGCCTCAAAGGTAGCAAAAGGCTCATTTTCATAGACTGTCCTGGGAAACTGGCTGAGCACATAGAGCATGAACAACAGAAACTACCAGCTGCCACGCTGGCTTTAGAAGAGGACCTGAAGGTATTCCACAATGCACTCAAACTCGCCCACAAAGACACCAAAGTTTCTATTAAAGTAAGTTTCAATCTGTGTTTTGTAAGTGACTCCTTGCCTTTCTTAACTAACTAGACTATATATATTCTGGCCTCCCTGGGTGTCCCCATAGTCATATATCAAATGTCAAGTAAAGTGTTGGCTTCTAGGGGTATGATTCTCGCTTTTAGTGTCAAACATCAAGTAAACCTAGATGATAGAAGACCAAGATATCATCTTCATGGACATGAGAGCTGAACATTTAATTGTACTATAGGTTAGGTCGGAGGCGGCAGAATGTTGTAGAGAGGCCAGTTTACTGTGTGTCAGTGGAATGGTAGAAACGTGTGGAGAATGGAAAGTACCTAGTGAGAGTTCTAGTTATTACAGGCCTTTTGCAGAAAGAAGAACATGAACCTTGAGGATAAAATCAGTACTTTCCTATAGGATTCTTGACCTATTTTAAAAACAAAATTAATGGTTCTGATGTTTTTAGTTTCTTTAGAGAGCACTTATCACGATAATTATTATTTGAATATACAGGGTGTCCATAAAGTTTGTGTGCAATTTACTCCGTTAAACTATTTAAATTGCACATGAACTTTATGTCCACCCTGTATCAATGGTGATATTTCTTCCAAATGCAAAACATAGTGTGCTAGTTGGTTTTTGGAGCCTCTTAGGATTCTGTGTAATGGAATTTAATTCTTCTTTGCTCTACCCCTTACTACTACTTTCCAGGTTGGTTCTACTGCTGTTCAGGTAACCTCAGCAGAGCGAACAAAAGTCTTAGGGCAATCAGTCTTTCTAAATGATATCTATTATGCCTCGGAAATTGAAGAGATCTGCCTAGTGGATGAGAACCAGTTTACATTAACAATTGCAAACCAGGGCACGCCGCTCACATTCATGCACCAGGAGTGTGAAGCCATCGTCCAGTCTATCATTCACATTCGGACTCGCTGGGAGCTGTCACAACCTGACTCCATCCCCCAGCACACCAAGATTCGGCCAAAAGACGTCCCTGGGACGTTACTTAATATCGCATTACTTAATTTAGGCAGTTCAGATCCTAGTTTACGGTAAGTTTTTAAAAAGTTCATTTCAACTTTACTCAGATTTTGTTGCTTTTACTTTTTTTAAATTTCAGAATATCATGGGTGTACAAATGTTTTAGTTATATAAATTGTGAACCATTTCAGTCAAAGGTGCAAGTGAGTTTCTTGCTTTTAAAATGACACTACTTGGTAAGCTTTGAAACCAGCCTCTACCTTAATACTGTAAATTCGAAGGTATGCCATGTTGGTTAACCAGTGTGACCTCATCAAGTTAGGGGATATTCACATGGACTGTGGAATTTTGAATAGGGTGATTCATACTAAGCCAATATATGTTTTTTTCTCTGGGGAACTTTCATCTAAAACAGATACCATGGCAGTTTTTTGGTGTTTTTTTTTCCCCCAAATAAAATATCCCTTCTTAGAAAATCTCCTAAATTGTTTCCCCTATTCTGAGTCTTCTAATTAAATTTTTCCATGTTTCAAATATGTCACTATTAAGTTTCCTAACAGCTAAATCAGATTATCATTGTTTGACAAAGGAAGGCCTAATGTTTAATAAGTCAGTAACATAGTTGCATACTTTGCACCTATGTCATTTAACAAGATTCTTGACAGAAATTTTATGATAAGTGTGTCCCCTGAGCAGAGCATATTTGGTTCTTTTTAGGCTTAGTAATTTGAACATTGCATGTGGAAAGAGCCTGGCCTGTGCAGTCAATAAATTTGGTTTAAACCTTGATCCCTATTTTCTAGCTGTGTGTGACTTTGGGCAAGGTACTGACGTTCTCTGAGCTCTGGTTTCCTCATTGGTAAAGTAAAGGTTACAGTGCCTTCCTTATATATCTACAGTGGTTTAATAAATAGCACATGAGGTAGGATAGTATAGCAGCCTAGGGCTTAGGAAATAGTAGTATGTGTATTTTCTCCCTTACCCATTGTCTCCCTGCCAGCATCTCTTTGTACCCCTTCTCCCTTCTCTCCCATCTTTTTCATGTTAGGATAATTCTTTGCCTCAAGAACCCTAGGACTATCAGTATTTTTATGGCTATGAATTCATACCTCCAAAAATTTTTCCCTGAGTATAACATAGCCCAGGTTTTACAGTGGGCCATTTAGGATTGCAAATATCAAGATTTCTTTGCCTGAATGAGCTTGTGAGGTCCATGAACTCCAAGAAATTGTACATAGAATTTTGTGTATGGTTAGCTTTAATTTTATCATAGAAGGGTCTGTGATACTTACCTCTAGGCAGAAGAAGCTCAATTCTTTTACAGCTTTTGAAAAATACAGAGTAAAAGTTAATGTCAAAATAGGATAACTTAGAATTTCTAGGAGTTACTAAGAGATACATAAACTTGGAAGCAGTAATATTTAATATTCTTATTTTTGGAAAAATGAAGCTGTAATTTCTAATTCAGAGTTCTTCATGGAAGAATGCTAACAACTTTCTAATAATTATTAGCCTGGGAAAACCCATACACATCTCTAGTGCTACAAAGCAAGTGACAGCTTCTGCTTTTTGCTGAAGCATGTCATTTCAGGAAAAAAAGCTTTTAAACAGACTTAAATTTCAGTGACTTTCTCCCCCAGTTATGATTATTACATAAATAAATTAGTATAACAAAATTTCAGGAACACCTGAAATTTACTGAATAGTCAAACTATTTTTTTTTTCTTGCTGGATGAGGCAGAAAAATAAAAATTTTTAAATTGACTCTTGAGTTTTGGGGGCTATCTCCTAAATTGCTTAGATAATCTGTTCAGACATTTCGAAGTGAACTTTGATCTTAATAGAACCTAGGTATTGCAGGGTTTTGTCTTCACAAGTTGTATATGAGTATTAAAGTGACAGGAGGAAAAATGGGGAGAACTTAATTATAAGTTAATTTTGGTTTTGATCTCTAGTTTGTAGTGTAACTTTTAGAATACCCAGAACGAAATGAAATTCATTAAATTTTCCTCTTAAATTGAGGAAAGGCTGTCTCATTTCTCTTCTTATGAGCCCCATTATAACTGGATCTAGCAGGGGAGAGAACTTACTAAAAACAAGATGTGCCTTATTCTGACTTTCTTTTTATTGATCCGCATTAGGACCCTAAATCTCTTGTTTGCTGTCCCAGTGAAATGTCTGTTAGGTAGACCTCTGTCTTAGGAGCCTCATAGTGCTCTTCTGGTTATGTCAACAATCTACCTTTTAATTAGCTGGCCATGGTGGTGGGTGTTGATAGTCCCTATTCAGGAGCCCAAGGCAGGAGGATTGCTTGAGCCCAGGACTTTGAGGCTGCAGTGAGCTATGAGCCACTGTATTCTAGCCCAGGTAATGGAGTAAGACTTTGTCTCAAAACAAAAAAAAAAAACAAAAAAAGAATCTACCTTTTTAAAAATTCCCTAAATGACCAAGGGGTATTTTGGTTTTACCATAGAATCGTAACAGCTCTAATTGATCGTAAAATTTAAAAATAATTGACTGTGCTTTGTAATAGAATCACAAGTTATATATTACAAAAAAAAAGTGGATTTATAAGGAAAAATACATTTTAAAACAACTTCATTTGTGTTTTCTCCTAGGTCAGCTGCCTATAATCTTCTGTGTGCCTTAACTTGTACCTTTAATTTAAAAATCGAGGGCCAGTTACTAGAAACATCAGGTTTATGTATCCCTGCCAACAACACCCTCTTTATTGTCTCTATTAGTAAGACACTGGCAGCCAATGAGCCACACCTCACGTTAGAATTTTTGGAAGAGTGTATTTCTGGATTTAGCAAATCTAGTAAGTAAAGATAATTTTCTTTAATACTAATAATATTCTAAGCAAATTCAAAGAAAATGCTTTCATTTCAGAATTTGCCAATGAAATCATTCATTTATTATAGTTTTTACTTCTTTCCCCCTCTTCTAATTTTACATCTGTGTTGCCCTATAACTTCCTGGTAGGCCACATTGAGAAATCCACCAAAATTCTAACAAAAGCCTGGTAGAAGATTTTGGTACATGTCTCTGGACTTCTTATGAAGTATTTTCTTCACTGTTTGACTTTAATCAGCCTCAGCATTTCTCCTCTTGGCAGAAAATTCCACACAAAGTAGCCACGCTGTCTCCTTGATTTTAGGGAAATAGTCATTTTCTCTTTTCTTCAGGTCAACTTTGAACTATGATTTTATTGTTCGTGTACAGTTTGTGGAGAGTGCGGTGGTGCATAATATAAGGTCCAGGGTCAGTCTTGACTTGGTTTTAATAAGTCTCATAAGTTTGACATCTACTTGTTTTATCTGTCCATCTTCATACCATATAGTAGTGTAAATGTCAATCTCTTCTTTGCTTATTTCCTGATATTTTATTCCTTTCCCCTCTCTTCCCATAATATATAAAACTTTTTTCCTGCATTCAAACACCATGATTTTTTTGTGTATTAGATAATTAAAACTTTTAACAATTCATCAGGACTAGGTCATTGGCCGGGCACAGTGGCTCACGCCTGTAATCCTGGTACTCTGGGAGGCCAAGGTGGGTGGATTGCCTGAGTTTAGGAGTTCAAGACCAGCCTGAGCAAGAGTGAGATCCCATCTCTAAAAATAGCCAGGCATTGTGGCAGGCGCCTGTGGTCCCAGGTACTTAGGAGGCTGAGGCAAAAGGATCACTTGAGTCCAAGAGTTTGAGGTTGATGTGAGCTGTGATGCCACAGCCCTCTACCGAGGATGACATAGTGACTCTGTCTTAAAAAAAAAGAAAAAGAAATAAATGGGAAATGAATTAAGTTTGGTCTTTATCTTCACCATGCGCCACAAGATACCACTTAAGTTCTGGCTGTATTTGAGTTGAATATAAAAGTTAGAACCATTTTTTAAAAAGAACAAAAATAAGTGAATATTGATTGCTTTCTAGAGTAATGATATATGAAGCAAAAAAGTGATAGAAGGAAGCAAAGAAAATGGTGAACAGATTTGACTGCAATGGTGAACTTAAAAAAGATCTCTACTCAAAGAAACAAAGTAAAAGATAAATTTAAATCTAAGAAATACACTTGGAACAAATATGAGAAAAAGATTAACATCGTTAATCATGAAAAGTTCTTACAGAGTAGTAAGGAAAACATACCAACAGTAACATGTAGAGCATGCTATGTATTTTATTTTTATTTTTATTTTTATTTATTTATTTATTTTGAGACAGAATCTCAGTTTGTCACCCTCGGTAGAATGCCGTGGCATCACAGCTCACAGCAACCTCCAACTCTTGGGCTTTAAGCAATTCTCTTGCCTCAGCCTCCCAAGTAGCTGGGACTACAAACACCTACCACAACATCTGGTTATTTTTTTGAGACTAGGGGTGGGTGGGTGGTATCACTCTGACTCAGGCCGGTCTCAAACCTGTGAGCTCAGGCAATCCACCCACCTCCGCCTCCTAAGTGCTGGGATTACAGGTGTGAACCACCGCATCCAGCCCTGAGTATTTATATTTTAAGAAGTTCACTAATAAAATTAAAAAATGCAATTGAAAGAATAGTGAGCTATCAGACTGGCAAGAGTTTTTTTTTGTTTTTATTTAATTTAGTTTTAGTGGTCTGTGTAATTGTGAACAGAGGCAATTTTTCTAAAAAGCTTTTTGGATATAGATATCAAGTCCTTTAAGATTGTTCAGACTTTTTGGCCTCATAATTCCACTTTTTATAATTTATCCTGAGAAACTTTAAGATGTATAGCATAGCATTTTTAATTTATATTTTTAATTGAAGTATATCTTATCATCAGTAAAGTGCCCAGATCATAAATGAACAGCTTAATGAACTTTTACATGTAAACACATCTTCCATATCAAGATACAGAACATGTTCAGCATCCAGGAGGATTCTGACAGTACCATCCTTTACCAAGAGTAAGCACTATTGTGACCTCTGTTGCCATAGATGTATTTTGCCTACTCTAGAACATTATATATTTAAAATAGCAAAAAATTGAAACAGTTAAAAGTCGAGCAGTAAAGAACTGATTAAGTTGTTGGAGCTTCATATGTAGTCGTGTTCAGTTTGGAAGATGAAAAAGTTCTGTAGATGACAGTAGTGGTCCATGCCTACAACAATGTGAATGTACTTAACGGCACTGAACTGTACATTTAAAAATGGTTATAGTGGTAAATTTATGTCTTTGAGACTGTAGGCAAAGTATATAGAGGAACTTTTCTAATCTTTTGTGCCTTTTTTTTTTTTTTTTTTTTTGAGACAGAGCCTCAAGCTGTCACCCTAGATAGAGTGCTGTGGCATCACAGCTCACAGCAACCTCCAATTCCTGGGCTCAAGCAAGTCTCCTGCCTCCGCCTCCCAAGTAGCTGGGACTACAGGCGCCCGCCACAACGCCTGGCCATTTTTTGGTTGCTTTTTTTTTGGTAGACACAGTC
>CAUYRH010036333.1:0-14179 GCA_963574655.1 Perodicticus potto | reverse complement strand
TGTGTAGACCAGGGGTCCTCAAACTACGGCCCGCGGGCCACATGCTTCGGTGTGAATTGTATGTGTTCCCATTTTGTTTTTTACTTCAAAATAAGATATGTGCAGTGTCCATAGGAATATGCTCATAGTTTTTTTTTTTTTAAACTATAGTCCGGCCCTCCAACGGTCTGAGGGACAGTGAATTGGCCCCCGTTTAAAAAGTTTGAGGACGCCTGGTGGAGACAATTCCTAAAGAATCCCCAAGGAATAATAATCACTAAATTTAAAGGTAAGAGTTGAACATAGAAGTGAACTTTGTAAGGCTACAAAACGTGGTGGTTCTTGTTCTGACTTGTAGAGAACCTGTATAATGCGTCCACGTCCTGGAATGGTCACCTCTCAAGGGGACCTCAACGTCAGAGACATTATCTCATTCTTGCAAATCCACAGCAGAGCTTTCCTGCACAATTCTAAACCTCCAGCACTGGAACATTTGCAAGACTCCCTTGCTCTGAAAGATTTGTGTTTTTATTCTCCAGGCTCACAAATCTACTTGTCACACTGGCAAAAAATATGTGTCTGAATCAGACCAATGTGCCATCCACAAGGGTTTAACAAAAATCCAAACAACTCACTAATCAGGTTTATACCTCTACTATTGATTCTAATCATTTTACACAGTTCTTCTCTATGACAAAAAAAAAAAAAAAAAAAAAAGCATAATGGGTTAGGCTGTCTTCACACCCCAGCCCCTGGAATATAGCTGACAATAAATATGCTGAGTGAATGAACAAAATTAAAACGAAAACACTAAACTAAATTTCCTTCACCATTGTGATGGGTAGACATGAAAATAACCACAATTCAAGTCGGACTGGAATCAATACCCAAATATTGTTTATAAGAAAATCCATTAGTGGCTTGACACCCATAGGTCAATGGTTAGGGCACTGGCCACATACACCGGGGCTGGTAGGTTAGAACCCAGCTGCGGCCTGCTAAACAGCAACAACTACAACAAAAAACATAGCTGAGCATTGTGGTAGGCACCTGTAGTCCCAGATACTTGGGAGGCTGAGGCAAAAGAATCGCTTAAGCCCAAGAGTTTGAGGTTGCTGTGAGCTATAACGCCATAGCACTCTACTGGGGGTGACACAGAGAGACTCTGTCTCAAAAAAAAAAAAAAAATCCATGAGAATGGGAGAAAGCAATGGCTCCTGTGCTGGAGGAAGGAAGAAGATGAGTTTGTGGGGATTTAAAGGACATTTGCACGCTGGGGGAGCAGCATGGGCGGAGGTGCCGGGTCCAGGAGAGCCCTGGACCAGAAGACAGGGCTGAAGGCTGGACCTTCACGCAGAGGAGACGGACAGTATTGTGAGGCAGGGGGAAGCCATTGAGAGTTTCTGAAGTGGGACCTGATGAGCATGACACATGCTCCAGGAAAACAAGCAATGGCATAAAAACTTAAAAACTTGGTAACAGGGTAACGCAGGCATCCAGAGCACGGGAAAGCTGGAGAGGCGCGCCCTCAGGTTCCTAGGTGTTGACCTCCTACCCTCCTTAGCCCACTGTGGACAGAATCTGGGTTCAACAGGGAGCTGTACAGACCTGGGTTTCAGGGCAGACAGACAGAATTCCCTAATACCCGGGATGAGTGATAACTGGTGAAAACCAGTCACTGCTAATGTCATTCCCCTTGCCCTGGGATTCACCAATCTGCACGTGGCCGTGCTGGATAATTCAGTCTACCTGATGGGAACAGAAGTCAAGTGGCTCGGGGTTATGGAAAAGCATTTGCTTACACGAGAGAGAGGGACATTTTTAAGATAGTTCTTTAAAAATCCCTCTCTAATATTAGTAATAAATTGAATACAATCACTACAGAACTTTTCACAGAAGTGGAGAAACAGTTTCTAAAATCTAGAAAAACAATGAAGCAAAAAATTCCAAGATGATTCTGATGAGGAACGAGGTAAAAGTTTATCTTACCGCTCATCACACATACAAGCATGTGATGGACGCATTTGTCAACACAGACGGAAAACTTAAAATGAAAAAAATAGCAAACAAATCCGAACTGCTGCAAAAGACTTAAAAAGACAAAGATGGGCCCTGGAGCTGCTGCAGCCACTTGGGTCCCTAAGAATGGAGGATGTTACGGTGGAAGGAGGCAGTGCATGGGGTTCTCCGGGGATTAAGGCGGTGTGGTTTACAGGCAGACAATAGAGACCAGACTGGGGGGAGAGAACAGGAAAGGCAGGTGTATGTGTGTGACACAGACAGACAGACACTTTGGTATATATTGGTGGCAGACGCCCTCAAGGTCCTATCCTACAGCCGTTCTCCTTCTCCATCATCAACACACACTTCACTCATTCTTGTGGCTGCACTGCACTCTGCCCTAAATAATAAGTCACGATCGGTCTAAGTGAATCAAAACAATTCTGATCTCTGCTTTGTGTGTTTTTCTTGCAGCTGAAAGTATCCATATGGCCACTTCCTCCCCTTTCCTGAGCCTCCCGGGATACTGTCGGCAAACATTTTGCTTTCCTAGTCAGAGGGGCTTGTGTGGAATCCTCCACTTTTTCCCACCATGAAGGGAGAAGCCAGACTGGTCTGAGATCATGAGGGATGTGTCAGGAGAACTTCAGAGATGCTGCCCTGACCTCCCTGAGCAGCAGCCCACGGCCAGTACTGCCCCGGACTCGGTGCTGTGAAAATAAACCTGTCTTGAGTGTAGCTGAAAGCAGAGGGGAAGGAATGACCCACACGTGGTGGAGGCCCAGACGAGTGGGGATCCTGAGGGGAAAGGGCTGTGTTATAAAGTAAGTTGGAAATCCACGCTGAACGAAGCAGCTAGATGTCCCACCCATCACGTTACATTGGGCACACACAGCTCAGTGCTAAAACAGTGAGTGCGGAGGCAGGGATGGGCGAAGACCCGTTTGAGGTCACTATGGCTCTTGCCTGGATGTTTCTAGATCACGTTTCCTGGACTCCTTTACAGCTTGATGTGTCCACGTGACCGTAGGTCAATGGAATGTGGCCCAGAGGGGATGTGCATAATTTCCAGGCCTGTCCCCAACCTCCACTAGGTCCCTGGCTCCCTCGGGAGCTCAGTACAGAGTGGTCAGTTAAGTGGCCCCAGGGACAGAGGAACCACCTGATGGAGGGAACTTGGGTCGTCGTGGGCTCTTGCGAAGCTGGGCTCTCCTGCTGCCCGCACTGGTCTGACCACGGCAGAAATAAAGCCTCCTGGTGTTAAAGCACCACGATTTGCTGGGGGAGACTGTCTGTTTCAGGATTTAGCTGGTCCCAATGGAGAAAGCTTTCTTAAAAGCAAAAGCCCATCAAGGAAAAATTTGATAAAATGGATAATAGCCAAGCAACAAAGATAAATGAGAAAAAATACCATAAACATTTCAAAGTTATATAACGAAATAGGAGATTTTGAAAAATGGATACTAAAGAAGGGTAGTCCCTCAGAATATACAACAGGCACTCCCAAAAAAACAAGACGAAGGCCCACGGACTGACGGCCCCCAGCGCATTGTGTGTAGGTGGGATTTACAGGAAACCCCAGCAATAACGGGGGACACACCAACAAAACTACATGGAAAGGTCAGCAGTAACCGCACCTGGCCACTCAGATCATGAGGGATGTGTGGACAGGAGGCTGACCTGAGAAGATCATGAGGGATGTGTGGACGGCAGGCTGACCTAAGAAGATCAAGTCCTGGGGAGGTGAAATGGCAGTTTTTCTCTTTTCCTTTTAAAATTTTACTTTCCTTACCTTAGTGACAGAATGAAATGGGGATTTTTTTTTTTTTGAGACAGAGTCTTACTATGTCGCCCTGGGTAGAGTATTGTGGCGTCACAGCTCACCGCAACCTCAAACTCTTGTGCTTAAGTGATTCTCTTGCCTCACCTCCCAAAGAGCTGGGATTATAGGCGCCTGCCATAATGCCCGGATAGTTGTTTTTTTTTTAATTGTAGTCGTCATTGTTGTTTAGCAGGCTCCGGCTGGGCTCGAAACCGCCAGCCCCAGTTGTCTGTGGCTGGTGCCGTAACCACTGAGCTACAGGCACCGAGACGAAATGGGGACTTTTGTTTTTTGAGATAGAGCCTCAAGCTGTCACCCTGGGTAGAGTGCGGTGGCATCACAGCTCACGGCAACCTCCAACTTCTGGGCTCAAGCGAGTCTCCTGCCTCCGCCTCCCAAGTAGCTGGGACTACAGGCGCTCGCCACAACGCCCGGCTATTTTTTGGTTGCAGCCGTCATTGTTGTTTGGTGGCCCGGGCTGGATTCGAACCTGCCAGCTCAGGTGTACGTGGCTGGTGCCTTAGCCGCTTGAGCCACAGGTGCCGAGCCGAAATGGGGACTTTTTAACACTGCTAACAGGGTTAGTGGTGAGGTCAGCTGAAGGCAGAGTTTTTCAGTATTTAATTTTTTGTGTGTTATCCTGCTGCTCAGAATATCTTCCCTGGAGACAACCTCGTTCACGTGCATGGAGAGCACCTGTCAGGATGTTCCCCGCAGAACAGCTAGAAATATCACAGAACGGTTGTCCTTCAGAGAACGGAGGGATCAAAGGTGCTGCAGCCCCCTGTGAACTACACCACAGTGCGTCGACGTGGAAACCCGTCTAACACCGAGAATAAGCACGTGTTACGGTGTGACTGAACAATACCAGGTGGAAAAATGCCTCACATTTAGAAAAAAACAGAAGACACACTGGTGGCGGCCTTCGAAGGACGGGCGGCAGGCTCACTTCCGCGTCCCGGCCTTCCCAGCTCTTTGCCCCATGCTCATATAACACAGCACATCTCGAGTAGGATTCTCCACAGAAGCCATTACAGAAGATGGACAGGAGGTGATGGGAGCCTGGATGTGAAGGGGACGCCGCGTTGTGGGTGGCGGGGGCTGCGCAGGGACCGTGGGAGAGGTGGGGAGGGGAGGTTCTGAGCTACGGCTTAGCCATTCTGGTTGCAAAGTCACCAACCCCTGTGAATCTACTTCCCCACGTATACATGCGGACGACAGCACAGCTTTCTTAAAAGTTTGTTCAGCTTCAGTCCGCGTATCTGCCCGCCCGTCTTCTGTCTTCCATCTCTATCTGTCTCTCCGTCTCACTCCGCCTCCCTCCCCACATTCCCGTCCCTCTATCCCTTTCTGTTGCCGGGCTCTCCATCGCTGTCTGATTCTATCTGACCTGTCTGCTGACCTACCTGCCCACCATCTATCTGTCATTCACCTACTGTCTGCCATCTACGTGTCGACCCATCATTCACCTGTCACCCCTCTGTAATTTATCTGTCACCGACCATCAGTCTATTATCTGTCTGTTTTTCTCACTGTCAGTCTGCCTGTCTTCCCGGTTTTCTGTGTCCATCTGTCCTGTGTCCTACTACGGAGTAGACGTCTAACTTTCTATGTTTCCGCCTGCCTGCCTTCCGTACTGTCATTGCTATCTGTTCCCGTCCATCTGTCCATCTACCCTGGGACCCACGCGTCCAGGTGTTTCTTTGTGTTCACCGTCAGTATGTCTGTACGTCTCTGTGGCATCTGTCTATCTGACTGCCCGCCTCTCTATCCCGTTTGCCTGTCTGTCCCTCTGTGGACCTCTGTGTCTGTCTATCTGTCTCTCAGCCTGTCTTCCCCATCTGCAGATCTATCCACGTGCCCATAAAGCCCCCAGCTGGTTGTCCACCTGTTACTCATTATTCACGATCCGTCCCCTCTCTCCTTCCTTCCTTCCTTATCCTCCTCTGGACCTCCCTGTCTGTCTCTTTCACTCCCTAATGTCTGCCTCACTGACCGTCGAACTTCTGTCTACCAACTTATTTACCTGCCACTGCACTAACTGCTCACCTGTTTCCTCCCTTTTCACTTCCTTTCATCCTTCATCACTCCCTTCCCATAATCCAGTGTCATCGTCCCAGCCCTTGCTTGGATAATCCTCGTAGACAAGAATTACAGGTCCTATATTTAATACGACTGTGGTGGCAATGACATAGCACACTGCCTGTTGAATCCAGAAAGGTTAGGTATGATGATAACTGCTGTTATCTATGCATTTATTTGCAAACATATTCTTAAACTAATGAACCGTTAGGTGAGAGCTCGCCGAGTCCCCCCCCTTCTCTAATCTACCGTGTCTCTCTCTCTCTCTCTCTCTCTCTCTCGTGGGGCCGTGGAGTTGCTCACCTACCAGTTTCACGTTAGGATTGAGTACATCGTTTCACAAGCTTGGCTCTATAGTAAAAGCGATGACCGTGAAGCACAAGTTTACAGGATCAGCTGTTTGAGGCAAAAAAGAAACTGCATTTTTCAGCACGGTGCGCACATCCCTCCACACTCCCCTGAGGAAAGCACGGTACAACCAATCTCACTCAAACACTAAGCGCTGGCTCACGGCCAGAGAGGAAGCCGTGCAGCCCGGAGGGGACCCTCTCGGCCAGCGAGAGGCAGCTGAGTCTAACAAGGAAAATTCCTGCGCAACTGGCCGAGGATGGGGTGCTCCTCCCTGAACTGGACGCTGTCCCCACAGATGAGCCGCCTCTGTAATCAGCAGCCAGGAATGCCAGCAGAGCTGCAGAGGAGGGGGCCCTAATGGAACAGAAGGGATTTCTCATTCATTTCTTTTTTTTAATTTCAGGTTAATGTGAGGATACAAAGAATTAGGTTACGGTGTTTGCATTTCTTAGGTAAAGCCGCTGTGTTATTTTGTCCCCCCACACTGTGCCCATTAAGTGGGAGCGCACCAAGCCCTTCCCGCCTCTCCTCACCCCTCTTCCTCCTTCCCCTCCCACCCACCTTCCTGAATTAAATTGAGTTTTTCTCTTGTGTGGACATATATTAGATGGTCTACTGGCTTCATATTAGTACTGAGTACACTGGATTCTTGCTTCTCCATTCTTGTGCTACTTTACTAAGAAGAATGAGTTTCAGCTCCATCCAGGGTGATACAGAAGATGTCAGTTCTCCATCATGTTTTACGGCTGAACAGTACTCCATGGTAAGCATGTGCCGCAGTTTACCAATCCATTCCTGAGTTGATGGGAATTCAGGTTGTCTCCACATCATGGCAACTGTAAAGTGAGCTGCAGTGAACAATCTAGCAGAATTGTTTCTGGGGGCCATTGAACTTAGAGCCTCTGTTTGGCCTTTCCAGAGGAGAGATCCCACAAGGACAGTGGTTTCATCAGAGCAACCCTAGGAGAAGAGTCCGGGGGAGTCAGCAGGAGGGAAGTCACAGTCTCTGTAACCTGATCTCAGAGGTGACCCCCATCACTTCCGCTCTCCTCCGTTAATTAGGAGCAAGTAACAGGCAGGGGACAATACAGGGGGGATGTCGGGGCCAGGAACCGGAGCTATGTCAGAAGCCATCTTCCACAGACGCCCTTATATTTACAATTTCGATGCTGGGGCTCCAGATAATCATGCGGGCCGAAAAGCAGCACCTGCAGACGGTGCCATTATACGCGGTCCCTCGTAATCTGTCAGCCACCGCGTGTTGGCTAAATGTTACAGAAAAATTTATCCCAAACGGGCAGAGGGGTGAAGCTAGGCCTGAACTCAGCCCTGAAATATCCGGCTTTCAAGGGGACATGAACGTAAGGAGCCTTTTTTTTTTTTTGAGACACAGTCTCACTCAGTTGCTGGGGCTAGAGAGCTGTGGCATCAGCCTCGCTCACAGCAACCTCAACCTCAAAGGCCTGGGTACAGGCCATCCTCCGGCCTCAGCCTCTTGAGTAGCTGAGACTATAAGAGCCCACCACAATGCCCAGCCAGGTTTTCTATTTTTAGTGGAGACGGGGTCTCGCTCTTGCTCAGCCTGGTTGTGAACTCCCTAGCTCCAGTGAACTTCCCATCTCAGCCTCCCAGAATATTAGCAGTATAGGTGTGAGCCACTATGCCTGACTGCGTAGACAAATTTTAAATGTTCATCTTCTCATTGAGCTCCGTTCTGTCTCTTGGTGGCAGTTTATAGAGTCACACGAGAAGAAGAATTCACAGAGCTTAGCATTATTTTACCTTCTTTACGGAGGTATATTTGGCTGTTTTGTGAGACAGTCTGGGGAAAAGACAAAAAAAGAAGAAAAATTTTAAATTTTCAACTCTAAAATCTCAAATTCCATATGTAATGTGTCCTAAAATTTGTCTATGGGGAAGACGCCTGCCCCGCAGTTTCTGCTTTCCCATCTGCTGTTCTGCTGCGGGTCGGAACCTCCCAGCCCCACACAAAGCAACAAGCCAGTGATTCCTCAAACCTGATCTCTCTCATTCACCTTGTTAAGTGACTCTTTTCTGTTATATTTTATTTTTTAAGCAATAATGTTTAGATCAATTATGCACTAATGATAAACATAAATAATGAACTGCAATGTCTTATCACATATACCCATTTTTATAGGCCTGTGTAAAGACACACGTATATACACACAAAGAAATATGATAGGCTGGCTCGGCGCCTGTGGCTCAGCAGGCTAAGGCGCCAGCCACGTACACCTGAGCTGGCCGGTTCGAATCCAGCCTGGGCCCGCCAAACAGCAATGACGGCTGCAACCAAAAAATGGCCAGGCGTTGTGGCGGGCGCCTGCTGTCCTAGCTACTTGGGAGGCAGAGGCAAGAGACTCGCTTGAGCCCAGGAATTGGGGTTGCTGTGAGCTGTGATGCCACAACACTCTACCCAGGGTGACAGCTTGAGGCTCTGTCTCAAAAAAAAAAAAAAATAGGCTGGTTGGTAATGACTTTCAAGAAAAATTATAATAAAGTTCAGTGGGAGATATGGAAGAGAAATTCAAGGAGTAAACAAAAAAGTGTAAAATTTCAAGGTGAAAGGAGCCCTTGCCATGTAGTTTGAATGAAATAAAGGAGAATACTTGTATTCTACTTTGTACATTTTTAAAAAGTGAGAGATAACGCTTGTGCCATTTTAAAGTGCCACTGCTTACGAATGCAGTGTGCTAGAAATGACATCTTTGCATCCATTTAAATTTATGATACACAGTGTTAGATGTCCACTTTGATGTGCAAACTTGGGGACACAGGATTCCTGGATTAGCTAAGGGACAGCACTGAGTGACATGGGGTCGTATCTACTGAAGGAAATTCTGACACACAGCTGGCTACTCCTGCAGTCCTTGGAACTCTCCTGGGCCCTGGGTAAGAGTCCTGTGGTCAGGATGGGGAGGCCGAGGGCTGAGGAAGGATGGCACGGGGTGAGGAGGTGGGAAGCTCCCATGGGCCAGAAGCCAACCTGCCATGTCACCCAGCTGGGTGGCAAGATGTGGCTGGTGGTGCAGGGCATGGGCTCAAAGGAGTCTGAAGTGCCTGACAGAATGTTGGCACACGGGAAGCCCTCAGCAGACAGAATGGGCTCCTTCTGGGTGCCCTGACACAAGAAAACCACAAAAAACGCGGCTAAAAATATTAAATCATTGCTATCTGGGCCTGCGCCTGGACACAGCCTGACCCATTGCAAAATGCCCCCATTTTTTAGCCTCACAGCATAGTTGTTCATCCTGATGATGGAGGGAATGGGTGGGGGCAGGAGAGGGATCTGTGCACTAGGCCTCCCCATACCCAGACTTCTGTAATCACTGAGGCTTCCAGCGTTCTCAGCAGGGGCCACTGCCCTGAGCAGCCCTCACGGTCCTGGGCACTCCCGTCCCATCCACGTTTCAAAGCTGAGGGAGCTGAGGGAATGGAGACCCACATATGCCCCACATTCAGCCCTGTAGCCAGGTTCTGGAGTGGCCAGGAGCATGAGCTCGGCAGGCTGCCCGCTGGGGAGTGCTGGTGGGAGACTCAGCCTCCGTCCTCTTTCTTGTCCTCCAGGAGGGAGCTCAGAAGGGGACTCGGCTGCCACTGCCTCTGCCCACAGAAAGGCAGATGTAAAGGTTTTTCCATTTAAAGAGAATGTCACAGCGTTCTAACCAACAGCCCCTGTGTGCCCCTCGGGTTTCAGCTCCTGCTCTGCCCATGACAACTGTGGAACCCTGGAGGGCCAGGACGGGGGTCCCCTGTGTGGCTCCTTTGTACCTGGTGATTTTAAAAGCATGAAGAAAATGGGGGCTTAACTCACTGCCACACCCTTGGATACTCTGAGTATAGGACCTCAGGGTCGCACCATCCCAAAACCACGCCAGGAGAACGACTCAACAGGAATTGCTGTTCCTACTGGGCAGATGGGAAACTGAGGCTCCGCGAGGCTCAGGGACACACCACAGCCACCGATCTAGAAAGCAGGTCAGCCCCTGAGCCAGGACCAATAAAGCAATGGCTAGTGTTACACTCAGGCTGAAGGACAAACCTGGCCCCACCAGCACTGTGGGCTGTCCTTCAGCCACAGTGGCATCAGTGACCAGAGCCTGACTCCCCAGGCAGACCTCCTGCCTCCAGCCCCTGCTACCTGGGTGCCACCTGACACTGGTACAATCCTCCCGGGAGCAGCTGTAAGACGGGCTGCCACACAGCAGGGGAAGGGAACGGGAAGAGTGAGACGGGGCTGTGCCAGGGCTGCACGGAGGGCGCCCAGTCCTCAGTGCTGCCCAGGTCCGGCAAGCCTCCCGGGAGACGGCTTCTCTGCAGAGGGAGTTTCCCCAGCTTCAGCACCCAGGCTGGGGTGTAGTGTCCACTCGAGACCACATAATGCGTGTTTCCAAGGGGTCGGAAATGCCGTAGCATGTTTCATCCGCACATTAGATGAAGCCCAAGTGATCTCCTCAGCATTCACGCAGAAGCAGAGATTTGATTATACCGGCATCTCATTAACGATTAGGTCATGTCTGTACCTGGGAAAACAGAAAAGGCCCAAAGCCATCCCCGAGCAGTGGATCCAGAGGGCAGGGAGACAAGACAGGGTCCCTGGCACCCAGATGGCTCAGAAGGAGCCAGAAGGAGGTGTGGTGAGACTTCTGGGAGGGTCGGGGACCCAACCCATCTGCTAGTGTCACACCAGGTCTGCAGCTACCACCCTTTGTCCTGGCTGGCTGGGCTGGCGTCACTCCAGAGAGCAGGGGAACCAGGGACCGTCCCGACCCCTATCCCAGCTGGATGCAGGGTGCACTCCGTTGATAGTCACTGCATGTGAACGCCAGCCCTTATCTGCTTTCAAGAATTGTGGGGAAGAAAACTAGGCAAGGAAAATTTTGAGAGGAAGTAATTTTAAGTTATTAACACATTTTCCAGAGGGAAAAAATTGTTTTGATGATTTAGTTTAATCCACAGCTTCTAAGCTCACTTGTACTTTCACAAGCTGTTTTATTGGTAAAATATCCCAAATATTCTCAAAGAAGATTCAGTCAGTAGCAACAGGGTGCAGCTACAACCACAGGGACGGACTTGATCTAAACAGAAAGACATCTAATAATCTCTAAATAAAAAATCCAGGTGTTTACTGGCCACAGAAAGGCCAATCTGCCCACAGACGGGTGAGGTCTCGGCACGACGGGGGGCAGGGGGACAGGAGCAGCCATAGGGTTGTCCCCTTTGTCAGGGTCTTATTCCTCCATGGGTGGAGGTCTCCTGACTTCTAACCGCCAGGACTTACCCCTGGGATGACTCAGCTCTCGGAGCCTCTGCACTGTCACTCAGGCTCCTTAGCATGTTTGTTCTCGGCCCACTCCCGAGTCTGATAATAATTAACAGTGAATACTTAGTGAGGACCGGCACCAGGCTCCTCCTACCACCAGGTGCCTCGTGCGATGACCACTAGCAGTCTCCCAGTATTTATTTATTGATTCATTCATTCATTCATTTATTTTTGAGGCAGTTCTCACTCTGTCCCCCTGGGTAGAGTGCCATGGGGTCATCACAGCTCACAGCAACCTCAAACTCCTGGGTTCAAGGGATCCTCCTGTCTCAGCCTCCCAAATAGCTCCGTGTGCCTGCCAAATATCCAGCTAGTTTTTCTATTTTTAGTAGAGATGAGGTCTCACTCTTCTTCTGGCTGGTCTTGAACTCCTGAGCACAAGTGATCTGCCCGCCTTAGCCTCCCAGAGAGCTAGGATTACAGGAGTGAGCCACCCTACCGGGCCTGGTCTAGTTTTAAATAAGAACACTGAGGGTGTGCAAGGTGAAGTATTTGCTCCAGGTCATCCAGTTGGTGAGTAACAGAGATGAGACTCATGTCTACACGCCTACCTAGAAGTCCTAATTTCCCGAGTTCCTCAATATACAGGGTGGCCATGAAGCTGCACACTATTTTAAATTGCACACGAACTTTATGACCACTTTGTATAATCTCTTGTGTGATAATCTCATGACCACAGGCAGGATGACAAATGAAAGACTATGTGACAGGGGAGTCAGTCAGAGGTCCTGATTAACTGACGCATTAAAAATCACAATCATATGCAATCATTAACAGTTGCCGAGACCACCAGATGAAAATTAGCCAGGGAAGAGAATAGTCCCCGGGTTTCAAAGCTCTCCTCCCCCTCACTAATTATTAATTACGAGGAATTTTTTGTTGTTGTTTTTTGCAGTTTTTGGCAGTTTTTGCAGTTTGAACCTGCCACCTCCGGCATATGGGGTTGGCACCCTACTCCTTTGAGCCACAGGTGCCTCTCAATTACAAGGAATTTTAAAAGCTGACTTTACAAAGGAACCACGTTAGCAAACTTGTCATGACCATGAACAGGGCAAATGATGTGGCAACGCCCAGTGATGAGCTGCAAAAAGAAATGGACAAACGTTTATCTGAATCTGGGTCTGAGGAAGCAATCGGATGAATCCAGACAGTGGGACACTCTACAACACAAGTGGCTTGGATTCTGCAAAAACATCAACATTGTGACAGATAAAGACAAAAGCAGGGTTTGGCTTAGGTTGAATGAGACCACCAAATTTAGGGCATGATAATTGAATTCCAGACAGGGGGAACAGCCAAGAGGAATACTTTGAGGACAACTAGGGGCATTTGAATAGGAATAGTATATTTGACAATATTATCCATGTTCGATTTCACAGTGATAAGCGTATTGTAGTTTTGTAGAAGACAGCTGTGTAATCAGGAGATGACATCAAAGTGTGTGATGGTGTCCAGAACTTTCAAACGATTCATACAACCCCCCCACCACACACACACAACACACACACTAGCACATATACGCAATCTGGGTGTATGTGTGTAAATGACCATTAGATCTGGATGAAGAACTATGGGTATTCCTGTTCTTTCAACTTTCCTGTAGATTTGAAGTTTTTCAAATGAAAAGTAGGCAAAAAAGTAAATAAAAATGTTTGTTCCAAGAGTCACAGACACAGGAAGCACTAAGCTGTGTTATTAGCTACATAAAAGTTTGATTTTGGGGACCAGAACTAAAAATGAAAATAATTAGTACGTGAAGATGATGGGACTATTTTTCTTTTGTTCATATTACTTTAAAAATCAGGTCAGGCACAGTGGCTCATGCCTGTAATTCTAGAACTCTGGGAGGCTGAGGCAGGTGGACCCCCTGAGCCCAGGGGTTCGAGACCAGTCTAAGCAGAAGTGAGACCCCCGTCTCTACTAATAAAAGAGTTGTGGTGGGCATCAATAGCACCAGCTACTCAGGGGCTGAGGCAAGAGGACCTCTCGAGCCCAAGAATTTGAGGTTGCTGTGAGCTGTGCCGCCACGGTACTCTACCGAGACTGTTTCTAGGCATCTACCCAGAAGAACAAGTCATTTAACCACAAAGACATTTGCACCAGATTGTTCACTGCAGCTCAATTCCTAATTGCCAAGTCATGGAAGCAACCCAAGTGCCCATCAACCCTTGAATGGATTAACGAACTCTGGCATATGCATACAGGGACTTTATATCTTTTGTGTTTACCTGGATAAAACTGAAACACATTCTTCTTAGTAAAGTATCTCAGGAATGGAAAAAAAAATCCAATGTCCTCAATACTAATATGAAACCAATATACAAACAACTACATGCCCATAGGAAGATAAAACATAAGTATACATATAAATAAAAATAGTTGCCTATTTTAAATCGCACACAAACTTTTTGGCCACCCTTTATAGTCTAGCAAGGGGGAGGGAGCGGAGGAAGGAAGGATGTGGACCCTTCCCCGGAGGAATTATTGCATGATCTTAACCGTGGGAATGGCAGCTGTTAATAATAAAGGATATAATAATAAAAGGAAAAGAACAGCACAGATTGCAGAACAATAACAAAAACATGTTCCTCATTAGGGAC
>CAUYRH010036332.1:0-31877 GCA_963574655.1 Perodicticus potto | reverse complement strand
CTATGTTCATCTTAGAAGGGTACAGGTGAAACCTACTAAATGCAGAATACAAATGTGTTAACATAATAACTAAGAAAATGCCATGAAGGATATGTTAACCAGTTTGATGAAAATATTTCAGATTGTATGTGAAACCAGCACATTGTACCCCATGATTGCGTTAATGTACACAGCTATGATTTCATAAAAAAAAAATAAATTAAAACAAACAAAAAACTCCCCCTTTTGTCACCGTTCCATTGTCCAACCCTCTTCCCCACTTCTCCACATCCATTTCCCTGGACAGATAATAAGGGGGAAAGAAATTCCAAATTTTCAAACATTAATATATTTTATTCTTGCTATTTTAAATTCAATAGATTTTAACATCATTTTGCCTGTGTTCCTACCTTTCTGCACCATGGTAGATTTTTTTGTTGCTGCTATTTTTGGCCGGGGCTGGGTTTGAACACACCACCTCAGGCATACGGAGGCCGGAACCCTACTCCTTGAGCCACAGGTGCTGCCCTACCATGATAGATTTTTAAAATATGCTTGTAAATGCTTTGATGCTCTTGCTTTCAAGAAGTGGAGCCTGATTCCCTCCCCTGGAGTGTGAGCTGTACTCAGTAACTTACTTTTAAGAGTAGAACGTGGCTAAGTGTTGGTGTGTGACTTCCCAGAATAGGTCTTGGCTAGCTCATTTGGAGGGAGGCCAGCCGCCATGTTGCAAAGACACTCAAGCAGCCTGTGAGCTGCTGGATGGGAGGAACCCAGCCACCCGCCAACAACCGAGAGTGAACCTCCTCCGAGGTGGGACTGTCAACCTCAGCCAAGCCTTCAGATGATTGGCGAACTGGCCAACATTTTGACCACAACTTCCTGAGAAACCTGTGTGACTACTGAGCTTGGATTCCTGGATTCTACTGCTTGGATTCCTGGTCCATACAAACTATGTGGGACAGTAAGTGTTTATTGTTTTAAGCTGCTGAGTTTCAGAGGAATTTGTTAGGTGGTAATGCAGCCATAGCTAATACATCACCATTCTAGTTGGCTTATAGGAATGAAGTTTTGGCCAGACGAATCCACTGATTTGAGGAAGTTTAGGAAGCCACACATACACATAGCACACCACACCATGCCACATGCACACTCCCACGTGGTTTAAAGGGAGAGATGTCATTGCCACAAATAATGTTTGCCCAGGTGAAGAAACAGCTGTGTTAAAATGAAAAGGGAGAAAGAATCAATTTAGCTAAAAAAATCAGGAGAGATTTCTTAAAAGCATTTCGGCAGAGTTTAGACTGAGTTTGACTGTCTAAAAGGAAGGTAATCACCGTAAATTCCTTAATCACTGCCAAGATTTCTTAGCAACAATGAAGTCTTCCAGCCTGTGTTTTGTGGGTTGTGGCTGACTCTGAAGGAAATGCTCTGAAGACCCTCTGTGATGCCTCAGAGCCACCTGCCACCTCCAGAGGTTTGATGGAGCCCTGTCACAAGCCCTGGTTCCCTGCCTGAATACTGCAACTCTGGAGAAGCAGGGAACTGCCAGAATCACGCCTTCATTACTGATGACACAAAGAGGGTGCAAGCTTCCTGGGTCACACAGTTGGAGAGTGGTAAGGCTTGGAGACTATGACTTATTGTCTACAGGCAAGTGGGTTTTCTAAAGCTGATCCCCCCAAACAGACATTTTGACATGGCTGGTAACAGATTTGCAGCACAAAGCAGCAGAGAAAACATTTGTGCTTGGCAGGCAGACCAGAGGAACAGGGCTAGATTGGCTTTAATGGGCCCAGTTTCTTGGTCCTCACTACCAACCCTATTGGGACATCCCACGAGGGGTGGGGGGCGAGGTCTGCAGATTGGTGCTAGGAGCACTGTGCTCCTGGGGTTCCCTCCACACAGAAGGAGACATTAGGAGCCGGAACAAGCCTTTCCCCTGTACCGCCAACTTCTCAAAAAAGGCAACAAATGCTTCTGTGGCCTTGAATGGATCTACGGAGCTCAGGCTTCCTGCTTCCTAACTCCATCTGCAAGTTATTCCCAGAGACCAGGAAGATATATATTTAACCACTTGGATAAAACCTTGTTGGTATGAAATAGACGAGAAAAAGGAAATTTAGCAGCACAGAGAGAGAATCTTTCTGCAGTGCAGGTGATGGGAAGGTTGATGTAGTTCAGAGCGTCTCTCTCCTCCCACGCATTCCCTTTCTGGCTTTTTATTTGCTATTTATCAGCTTTTCACATCACATAGCACCAACTATAGCGAAATATAATGTCATTCTGGGGTCCCGAAAAAGGAATCAGGTCAACTTTACATTTCTTTCAGTAACATTGCAAGTCAGGAGAATTTTCTGGTATTTCACATTTTCAGCAAAGTGGAGTATCTGCTCTACTTACTAAAAATGCCACTGCACACCCCCCTTCCCATCTGCATTTACGTTCTGCACACACTGCTGAAGTAGTTTCTCCCCTTGTGTTTACTTCCAACACATTTGCATTTTCTGTCGCAATAAGTAACCCAGAAAACCCTCCAATGGTAGGCGCTAGCCCGGCTCTTTCTAAGCATGGAATCACAGGCAACGATTTACAGTCAGGATGGGTCTACAGGAAGGAAAAGTGGACATTTGTAAAGGAAAAATGGGTAAGTTCAAACAAACACTCAGGAAATTAAAGACATGTTGGGAAATTAAAGACATGAACTTGACATTCAATTTTCTATACCTGTTATAATCGAGGGTGGGGCAGGGGGACACTGTCACTCTTTCAGCTATCTCCCTCCGTGGAGGCCCAGCATGCCCAGCCCCAAAGGGTTCATCAATTAATATTTGCTGAAAAGATGCAGGTTGAGTGAATGGTTGGTGTTTGTTGAGTGCAGGCACTAGGAGAAAAGTGTTACTTGCCTTAACTAGTTTATTCTCATGACTATTCTATGATGCAGGCTCGCTCATATCCCCATTTTACAGGTGAGAAAATGGAGGCACAAAGATGCCGAGACGCAGTGAAACAGCAACAAAGCTAGGAGAACACGGCCCAGGCTGATCTTTTGCTCTAGTTTGGAACACGAACAGCAAGTTCACCTCCAGAATAGGGTTTCCAGATAAAAAGCAGGATGCCCAGTTAAATGCGAATTTTAGAGAAATAACATTTTTTTTTTAACATAAGGGATGTCTCAAATATTGCATGGGATGTACTGATGCTAAAAATATCATTTTTTTAAAATTCAAATTTAATAGAACATCCTGTATTTTTATTTATGGAATCTGGCAACCTTCATCCAGAAACCACATGTTGCACCCCTGCACTGCACTGTTGTCACAATGCTCAGAGTGCAGCCAGGAAGAGTGACCCCACTGTCATCTTAGTTCACATGTTTAGATAGTTTATCCCTTATGTCAAGTTTTGCAGCTAATTTTCATAACCAATGGGCAGGGTCAATTTCATCATCTCCTTTTACAGATGAAGAAGCTGAGTCTCAGATAATTCATGTGTCTTGTCCAAGGTGACACAGAAAATAATTATTAGATCTAACCCCTCCATGGCCTTGCAGAGGGCAGGATGCTATTCCCAAGACTCTTTACTCTGTCTCAGTTAGTCCTCGCAATTGTGAGAGGCAGGTCCATTTATTATAACCATTTTTCAGATGAATCAGCAGAGGCACAGTGAAGTTAAGGCACTTATCTGGAATCACACAGCCAGCAGGTAAAGGAGCTTGTATTTGAACTCAAACAAACCTGGCACCAAAGTGTGTACCCTTATCTACCAAGCTATACTCCCTTTGTAACCTGCAAACACAGAAAGCCATAGGTTTGTAGGTGCCAAGGGCTGATCCAGATGTATCAGACTCCGAAGTCCATGCTTTTTTTATAATCCCATTTCAAAGACAGCATTAGCATGTGGTGGGTGGAGGAGACTATTTTGCTGCATGGGTGACATGGGAAGCTGGGCAGGTGGTCCCTGACCACAGGGTCCCTAAGGCCTGCTTCTTCTGTTGACCACCTGCTTACCCACCTAATGTGGCCCCTCTCCTGTGCCACAAGCCAGCTTCTCTCTCTGGTGCCCAGGACAAGGGGGACCAGGGCTGAGTCTGAAATCATGGCTCACGAAGGCCTGAAGTCTTTCAGAGCCTCTCTTTCTGATCCTTTTGTATTCTAGGTAGGAAGCCAAGGCCCAGGGATGACCTATCTCACCTAAGGATGGTGACCCAGCAATTTCCTGGCTGTACTTTCCTTTTGATGAACATGGCACCACCTTGGAATTGTAGCTTTAATGGTGTCAGTTCCAAATAATCCAGATTGTGAAAGCCCATAACCTAGTGATTGAAGGAATCACAGCTAGTAGTCCTACGAGGCTGTGCCAGGCTGTGCCAATACCTCTGTCTCACCTTGGTGCTCTTGTCCCCTACATAGTAGGAACTCTGTGCACCTTTATGAAGGTAACACAAAGGGTTATTTATGGCAGACTCCGGGTTGATTGCTGGATATGTACTTTCTTGAATTTTTGCATTTTGTGGGGGGGAAATTCCTCCCCTCCCTTCCTTCCTGCCTTCCCCAAATATTTGTTAAGGGCCTGCTCTGAGCAGCACGCTGTGCCAAGTACTGATATTCAGTGTCTAACAAAAAGGCACAGTTTGGAACTATACACTGTGATACTCAGAAATGAAGTCATTCCCAGAGGCCTTTGGTCATATCTCAAATGTGACTGGCCTACACAGTGATTCATAGTTTCTTGATAAACTGAACCTTCTCAGTAGAAAAAAAAAAGTAACAGCACATTTGCATTTAAAAATATATCCCCAATTTGAAACGTCCACCCTCATCTAACTCATCACAGTCTCTTGCTTTGATTATCACAGTGGCCATCTCACTGGGCCCTGCTGCCTCCCTGACGCCCCCCAGCTCTCCCTACCCCTGTCTGCTTTCTGCCCCAGGGATTTTGTTACAATGTAAGTCAGATCTGGTGGCTCCATGGAAAGTCAGGACTTCTCATCATTCACAGAGCAAAAGCCAGATTTCTACAATGACCTACCAGAACCTGAACTACGATCTGTTTTTGTTTCTCTGACCTACACACAACCCCTCTCCTAATCTCATCAACTAACTCCAGCCTTGTTCTCGCCATTCCTCGAACGTTCTTTGGCATAGAAGAGCAAGAGATGGATAAAATCTGGATCCTGAATGACCATGTGGAGCAGGGATGCCCTCCCAGCCTGGATGACTCTAAACTATTAACGTGGGAGAGAAATAAACTTGTCACCCTCTGTAGAGTGCTGTGGCATCACAGCTCACAGCAACCTCCAGCTCTTCGGCTTAGGCAATTCTCTTGCCTCAGCCTCCCAAGTAGCTGGGACTACAGGCACTGACCACAACACCCGACTGTTACTTCTGTCTTATCTAAGTCATTACATTTGGGGGTCTTTTTGTCACTGTAGCCTGTACTCAAGCCAAGCAGCTGCAGACTAAGGCTTGGGCCTAATCAGGTTCTTCTTCTCCTTTGTAAATAAAGTGTTATGGAAACTCAGTCACACTTGTCTTTTTACATATTTTCTCTGGTGACTTTTGTGCCTCAATGGCAGCATTGAGCAGGTGCCACAGAGATCCCAAGACCTTCAAAATCTAAAATACTTGCTCTCTAGACTTTCACAGAAAATGTTTGCTTGCTTCTGCTCTAAATAATATACACACGTTATTACCATTTTTCACCAGTAGATAATGAAGCCCTCAATGGTTAACTAAATTGTTTAGTGAGTAGCTGGGCTAATTCAAACTCAGAGCTGACTCTCTGGTTTAGACCAAAGAGTGCCTTAGACCAAGCTAAGAAATGAAGTCAAGTAATAAGTGTACTCACACTCCACTGAAACTTGCAAACCCCCTCACTTTTACAGGGTTCCACATTCTTCATCTTCTCCCTCAGAACGTTCAGGGTCCTTGTGGCAGTGGGAGTGGGAGAAGGAAGGGTCCTCGCATGTGTATGGAATCTTCTGGATACTCTCCATCTTCTGCCCTGCCCCAGCTTAATCCCCAGCCTTGGGACCACTGAGTTCTGGTTTGTTCTTGCTCAATTTCCTCATCTGAAGAATGGAGATCGTGATAATACCCACCTCACAAGACCAGTCCAAAGACTAAATGTGAGCTAATAAATGGAAAGCACTAGAAAACACTACTTTTAACAAGCATCCGATCCCCATCAATATTATTGTTCTTGGCCAGGACCCATCCCTGGATCTTGGCTGGTTTTGCTCAGTCTTGGCAACTCTCCTGCAGTGGCCTCTTAGTCCTCTGCAGGCCACTCTGCTGGCCATTTCAGCGTCTCCAGGCTTCCTCACTGGGGCACATCAACAGGGTCCCATGGGTCCAGACGTGCTGCAGCTGCCACCGTTGTTGCCCCACATCGTGCTGTGTTGAAACAGGCCACTTGGTGGGCTTGTCCTAGACATTTGGAGCTTCTGCTTGGGACTCATGGGGAGTTATGGGCCTCGCTCTACAGAGCCCTTGGCCTCTCCTGGACATCTGGATCCAGAACCGTGACCAACTTTCTGCTTCTTCCTTTCTCCTCTTGCTCCCTTCATCTCCTAGACTAGAAGGGACATTCTTCCCATTTCCTCGGCATCACCCATGGCCTCTTTCCCGTGTCTTGTAAAATTCTATGATCTCATCAGCCAGCCTCTAAGTTCTTTGGTCATGAAACTGAAGGCGGTTAGAAATTGTTTGTCTGTAGATACATTCTTTGTCTGGCTGTCCAGACCATTGTCTGGCTAAAGAGGTCAAGGAAGGCAGTTTAGAGACTCCAGCTGATTACCAGTCTCTTTCTTCTGGAGGGAACCTGCCCTTGGCTTCCCTGGGGCAACTGGAAGGATGACTGTCCCCATCCGAGAAGTGCTCTGGCAGAGCCACTAGGTGGGGATGTTGTCGAAGGGAACTGAGCAGCAGCTGTCTGGTTGGCCCAAATGTCCTCTAAGGTCCTTCTTAGCTTAACATCTGCTAGTCCAGGAGACTGTGGGAGGAAGAGGAGAGGGTAGAAGAAGCAGAGAGGGGGCCACGGCTCTGAATCCAGACGTCCAGGGGAGGACCAAGGGCTCTGCAGAGCCAGGGCCTTAACTCCCCAGGTCATGGTTAATGGAGCACCCAGGGCACTTCTGCCTTTCTGGTCTGGGCCAGGGTCATGGACTCTGCTTTTCCTGTTGGGCTCCCAGGAATAGGGCAGGTCCAGGCTGGGGGCTTCTGATAGCAGGTACACCCCTGGGAACTGGCTGATGGGAGGAAGAGGAGAGAGGAAAAGCAGAGAGTTGGTCACGGTTCTGGATCCAGATGTCCAGGGGAGGCCCTGGGCTCTGTAGAGCGAGGCCCAGTTTCAAGGGCCACTTTGCAAGGTGCTGAGCTACATGCGTACAGATGGCCAAACACCCTTGTGCTTTCAGGAGCTTGACTTATGGCACCAGCCACCAGGAGCAAAGGTGAGATGAAAGAAAATCTACACAAGCAAATAAAGGCTTCTATCTATTACAGCATCACAGGAAAAGGCCTGAATGCATAGTCATCAAGTGTGGAGGGTAGGTGTGGAAAAGCCCGTTTCATAAACTGTGCTGCTATTGTGTATTTTGGGGACTTCTCAAAGAACAGACATCCCTCAGAGAGACCCGAACAGGCCTCGGAAGAAACCCAGGTGAAGACGGATCGGAAGGCACGTGCAGTGTAAATCAAGATGGTGTTGACGTGGAAAGCCAGCTGCAGTTTCCAACATGAGCCACAAATTAAAATTCAATTACGCAGGTGTCACAGGCTGTACTTTCCAAATTGGGCCACAGCAACACCTCCCAACCCCATGCTTGAATTTGAGTGGGCCCGTGGCTCACTGGGAACCAATAAAATGCAGCAGGAATCGTGCTGTGACTCCCAAAGCTGGATCGCCACAAACGTGTTAGGTTTGTACGTGGCATAACAGAAAACCACAAGACTTAGCATCTTCCACTTGCTTTGGGTAGGAGTTTGGCGCAGCTGAGCTGACTTTGCTGCTCAGGCTCTCCCGAGCATGGAGTGAAGCTGTTGGCTGGATTGTTTTCTCATCTGAAACCTCAGCGAGGGGAGAATCCACTTCCAATCTTGCTCAGGGTTTTGGTAGAATTCATTTTCTTGGAACTGTAAGATTCAAGGCAGCCAACTTCTTCAAGGCAAGACTTGGTATTGCCATAACAAGATACCACAGACGGGGGGCTTAACCAGCAGACACTTATTTTCTCACAGTTCTGGAGGCTGGAACTGGGAGATCAAGGTGCTTGGCGGGTTTGGTTTTCCCCTTCACCAATTTGATGGGTGGGAATCAAGTCACACTCCCCGAGGTCCTCCAGGGTAGGCGGTCATACAGGATACGGCCACTAGGGGCAGGAGTCACAGGCCTGCTCCAGGGAAGAGCCCGTAGGGCTGGTTCAGAGCCTGTCTGCTTTGCTGGGACACTGGCCTGGAGCTCTCTTCCCCATGTCAATGGCCAGACCTCGGGGGGCCTCCATGCTGGGAGGAAGACTGGAATAGCTCCTGCAGAAAGGCCGAGGAGAAGTTCAATGCTCACTATTCCAGCACGGTCTGACCACACTGCTGGGAGACCCTGAGACAAGTCCCCCTGGCTGAGTACTTTCCCAAAGGAAACAGTGACAGCTAATGAAATAACAACTGTTCTAAACTACTCTCTGTTCGGATCATCCATGATTGGCAGTGGGAACTGGGACGGCAGGTGTTCCCTCTGGAGGCAGCGCGGGCAACAGCAACTCCAAGGGTGAGTGTCCAGGGCATCTGCTCACCTAGCAGCCGCCCACCCTTCCACCCTGTACCCCAACCCCACGCCTGTTGTGTGTTCTTCCCTGGTCCTCACCACTCTCCTGCCTATTGTATGTTTAGTGGCTTATTTGCCACTGTTTGTCCCCAGCACCACCTCCCCAGATGTGACCTCCCTAACGGCGAAGATCGTGTCTCTTCTGTCACTGCCTGGCAGGTCTGGATTCTGGATCCCCAATATGAACCTTATTATTTCAGCTGTTGGTGGTTGACCTGTCAGCTGGAGGGACGCCAGAACAAGAAAGCAAGTGTCCAGAAGAGGCCAGAAGGTCAGAAAACCATATGGAAATCAATCTGGAACAATCCTTGGAGAGCAGAGAGTTCAATGCCCCACTTTGTCCTTGAGGACAAACGTGCCAGACACAAAAACCAGGATGACACCACAGGTTAGTAGTAAAGCTGGCTACTCAAACCAGGATGACACCGCAGGTTAGTAGTAAAGCTGGCTACTCAAACCAGGATGACACCGCAGGTTAGCAGTAAAGCTGGCTACTCAAACCAGGATGACACCGCAGGTTAGCAGTAAAGCTGGCTACTCAAACCAGGATGACACCGCAGGTTACTAGTAAAACTGGCTACTCAAACCAGGATGACACCGCAGGTTACTAGTAAAGCTGGCTACTCAAACCAGGATGACACCACAGGTTACTAGTAGAGCTGGCTACTCAAACCAGGGCCCCGGCCTTCCTTCCAGGGTTCTCACCACCAAGTCTCATGCACGGGGTTTCCGCACAGAGGGGCCAGAGCGGTCTTAACCGCTTTCTTGGTTCTCTAATAGAGTTTTGCTGTAAATTGTACAAAGGGAAGGATATTTTAAATTTTTATACAATACTTGCCTTTTATTTCTCTGTTAAAACACAGAGCATAATGTTGATTTAAAAAAAGATGTGTGGTGGTAGGTTATATTATGAATAAATGAATTTCAGCAAAGTCAAGGGATTGCCTTCACCTGGGCCTCCCTGAACAAGAGGCCCCCAAACAAAGGGTTTACTCTTGGGGAGTGGGTTCCATGGGAGCTGAGGAATTGGAGGAGAGACCAAGTTGGCCAGTGCTGGGGGACTATTGCTGCTCTCAGTAGGACCCACTGGCTATGTGCAGTGCTGAGGGGGTGAAAGGGAGGCCTTTATCCACTATTTCATCACCCATTGGCCAAGGCTGGCTCTTGGTGATTCCTCCCCGCCTCCACTTTTGGGCTGGGCAGGCTCTTGGGTGCCCCATAGGACCCAGGATTTCTGTTCACATAACGCGGGACAGGCACATTGGTGACTCACATCTGTAATCCTAGCACTCTGGGAGGCCAAGGCACGCAGATTACTTGAGTTCAGGAGTTTGAGACCACTCTGAGCAACAGTGAGACCACCCATCTCTACTAAAATAGAAAAACTAGCTATGGTTGTGCTGGGTGCCTGTAGTCCCAGCCTCTCGGGAGGCTGAATCAAAAGGATCTCTTAAGCCCAAGAGTTTGAGGTTGCTGTGAGCTGCGATGCCCTGGTGCTCTACCCAGGGCGACAAAGTCTGTCTCCAAAAAAAAAAAGGCAGGACAGAGACATGGGATGGATACTAGATGACATGGTGTCCGGTTGTACCTACCTGTACAAGTCTGTGTGGAGCTGGGCAGTGTAGTAGTGGCTGGAGTGCGGTGGGGGACAGAGGATTTTAAGGAGTATTCAGGAGAGGTCTGCCTGCTCCCCTAACCTTCCAGTGCAGACAGTGTCAGTGATTCAGAAGAGGGAGGCAGCTGGGAGCCTTTGCTATGAGCCTGTGGCTAATCACACGGCCTGGATTTCTCAGAGTCCTCTAGGAAACTCCATCTGCAATGTCAAAGTCACAGGGGAAGTTCAAGTGCTTTATATTTGGGAAGAACTGAAACAAAATCTCGCTTCTGAGAATTCTTGGCTACTTAAGGTCTCCTGGTGCCTCAATGCCGCCATGGGTGCCACGTCTGTCCCTACATGGGCCCTGACCATTTGGAGGCCAGTGAGGGTGGCAGCTTAGCCTGTCAGGAAAGATGTGTGAGAAAAGTTACCTGCGCTGACGGGTAACAGTTAATTTGCTGAGAACATCCTATTTCCAGGCCCTTGGCTAGGCTCATAAGAGATGTTTTCACACTTAATTCTCACTGAAAATCCTAAAGAGAAACCATAATCTCATTTTATAGAAGAGCATTACTGGCTACCTAACTTATGAGGGCCAGTACAAAATGAAAATGTGGGATCCCCTTGTTCAAAAATTAAAGATTTCAAGAGGGACAACAGCAGAGATGCAACTAAGTAGGGACCTTTCCAAGCTGAGGAAACCCTGTGTAACTCCCAGTTTCCCTGCAGAGGAAGAAATCAAGGCTCAGAGAGGTTAAGTGACCTGCCTAAGATCACACAGCAGGTGAGTACTGATGCCATGATTCAAACCCATAAACATTTTTGGACTGAGGATTCACTTGGAGGCAGAAGACTGAAGTTCGAGTCTTGCCTCACTTGCAATGTTTCCCTACCGAGGTTTGCTCTTTGCCTTAGTTTCCCCAACAGGAATTTCAACTCATAAAGTGATTGTCAGTACACTCTGTATGGCCAGTACTGTGGTGGCTTCTGGAGATAATTAGAATTGTCTCACATTTTGTCTATGCCACCAAGTCTAATGTAAGGACATGCTTGATGTCAGACTGGGTTTCCTATGGAGGAGTTAAGGGCTCATTTGTCTTTTCCTGGGGAATTGGATTTTAATCAGAGGCTGCTGAGCAGCGGGACCTTGACGGAGTCCCAGCTGCACTGTGAGGGCTCTAGGTTGTAGCAGCTAACACTGCCTCCAGCAGGACAAGCAGAAAAGGAGTTTTTAAAAAAGGCTATGGGGGCAAAACAGGTGGATCCTTCTTTTCCAGCTTCTCTAAATCAAAATCTCCCTTAAAATACTCTGGCAGAGGCTTCTGCAGCCAGGGGCTTGATCGTTTATTGTTTCTGAGTTCTCAACTCTTAATTGAGAGTTTTTCAAGATTTTTTCAAACATATCACCACAGACACTAAAATGCTTGAGAGGGGCTGAAAATGTAAATGTACCCACTACATTGACTCCAGAATGAAAAGGTCATGATCGGTTGGGCTCATGTTCCTGTAACAGAGTTCCAGCTGCAGTGGCCCAACCAAAAGAAGTGTTTATTCTGCTTAGATAATGAAGAGTCTGGGGTGGGTGGGCAGTGTTGGGCTTGGGAAGCCTCTCGAGTACCTAGTTTCCTTCCTCCTCCCACCATTCTTATAATGTAAGTCTCTACCTCATGGTTCCAAAGTGGCTGCTCCACTTCTAGCCATTGTGCCTGCATTCCATGCAGGAAAAGGAGGGAAAAGCAAAGGGAAAAAGTACATGCCAGCCAAGTCCTGTTTTATTCATGTTGATAACAGCTTTTCCAGATGCTCCACTTCCATTTGTACTTTTTGGCAAAACTAATTTACACAGGAATCTAAGAAATAGAATATTTTAAACACAAAGCCATTCAAATACAATCAGAATTTTGTCAGTATAGAAGAAACAAAATGTGAACATGGGCTGGGTTGACCTCACAGGGTTCACCACTGCTTCACTGGCACCATTTTGACTCTAAAACTGTTCCCAACATCCACAGTCCATACAAGCCCCATTCAATAAAAATATAACAATAAATATAACAATGAAAAGGTAAGCTCCAGATATACCTTGATGGTCTCTAGTAGCTACATCTAAAAATAAAAAGAAACAGGTGAAATGGATTAAAATGTGCCTTTGAACAGAATATATCCAACGTATTATGTCATCATGTAATTGATCTTTAAAAATATCATGAGATTCCTTTTCATGCTAAATCTTCACAATCCGATACCTATTCTTTTACACTTGTTGGACGTCCTAGAGCAGACTAAATTCAGCCACCTGTGGCCAGTGGCTTCCATACGGGATACTTCCTGTCTGTACTTAGGAAATGGCTTCTCAGCTGGGCATTTTAAACAGTGCAGGGGAGCTGGGTTGTCATACGACATCAGAGATGCTGAGGGTCCTGTTAGACCTTTGACAATCAACCAGAGCTTATGCCAGTCCCAGTGAGGGTGAAGAATTGTCCTACCCAAATGGCAACTGTGCCCCCACTGAATACCACTGCTTTAACATGTGCAAAGAGCTCAGAGTATTGCCTGGCTCCTGATAAGCACTAAATGCAAGTTTTTATTTATTATTATTATTGGGCAGCTAAGTCCAGACTTCTTTTCCTACCATATAAATCTTCCATTACCTGACTCTAATCCTATTACCAAGAATTACACATACACACAACCACCCCTAATAATACACGTGGGTAGTTTCTACATCTACTATGTATATTACATATGTAAGTGTGTTTATATATGTATGCATGTGTGTGAATGTATATATTTCTAGCATCTTTAGATATCTCACTTTGTTGGTCTTTAAGTCTACCATGAGAATACGAGAGTGTGATTAGTCCCATTGTACAGATGAGAAAACTAAAGCCAGAGGAATTAAGTGGTTTGCTTAGGTTCACATAGCTAGTGAGGACAGAGCCACAGTTTCAACCCTCTTTGTTGGAGATTGTCTAGGAATCTGGAAACCATAACAATACCAAGGTGACAGGCATCATGACTGAAGCCAGCCCATCTTCCGCTTCCAAAGATCTGCCAAACCCTTTCTTGGCTGACACACCAGAAGAACAATTCTCCCCAATCCTCTGCCTGAAGCTCACCATACAGCTTCACTCCTGTCCTAGAAATGAGCTTGGAGCGTGTGACAAAGAGAGACGTCCCAGCACACTTGCAGCCTCAACAATGACAACTGATGATGTACAATAGCGGGACGTGGCCTGCAATCAGTTTCAAGCTATACTTAGCTGTTTAAGCGTCTGTTCTGCTCGCTGCAGAGAGTGTGCGCCGGGAGTCACACGCCCCTCGGCTTCAGCTTCTGGCTCATCTTTGTGGCACACGATGAGGAAAAGGACCCCTTTGTGACAGCACCGTAAATTACAGCCCAGGCAATCTGGAGTCTCAGCTAGAGTAGATTCTTCTCTCTCCTAAAAGAAAAATCTGTCTTAAAAGCTTAATTATAGTCTGTCAGTACACGCAATCTTATAATGACCCAAAGTCCTTGGCAAAATTATAACAATAATAAGAGAGAAGGAGAGAGAGAGATACAGAGAGAGAGAAAGAAAGAGAGGACCAAGGCAAATATGAATTGAAAAGACCAGAGAAATGCAGGGAAGGGAGGTGGTGATGGCATTCTTCAGAAACAGTTGTGAAATGGTGTCCAGAGCTTTAGAATGGCAAATAGTTATTCTGGCTTGATTGTCCATTTACCAGGCCCAAGGGCTCCATGTTAACTTTATCCACTTTCTGAATCTTTAATCTTGTTGCTCCAAAACTTGCCTTGTAAAATGTAGGAGGAGCTTCCAAGATAAATTGATGCCCAAAATTAAATGACTGAGATTTAATGAAACAATGCTTTTCAGATCCCGAGAGGATCCATTAAACAGACTGAAAGTGTTCAGTGATCGCTGTTAACATGTTACAGGAAGATGCTGAGGTTTATCAGATGACACCTTTTAAATCAAGTTTTCTTTGTCAGTTTTTGCAGCCCGGACTATAGTTTTCTTTCAGATACTGCCAGCCATTGGGAGCTCCCTCTTGTGGCCATAACGGGGATGGACCTGTATCTCCTTTGCTACCCGCCAGCTCAACTCCAGAAGCAAAACCGAGCAGACGACCGACCCAAGATTGGTCCGCGATTACACTGGAGAAAGCAGGAAGCCTTAGGAAAAGTCCAGATGTTACATTTAAGTCTTCCTGGAGTCCGAATGTGCTCCTGAGTCCATAAAACTTTGTGAAATGATGTTACTATCAGGAGAATTTTTTCCCTTTCTCTAACTTCTTTAAATTATTTATGGAAACAATTGTATTATATGTAACATATATAAACTAACTCCTTAATTATTTTCCATTTATTGCTTTTGAGAATTCCTTGTGTGTCAAACAAAACTTTTAAGCCCATTTTGCATCCACAGCAAGAGCCTTGGTATTGGGCATGGTATTCAGTTTGGAGCATGGAGCTGAGTGAGTTCCTTGTCAGGTCCCTTTCATTGTAATGGCTCCTGGGTCACAAGGAGAACTTGGCCACCATCCTGTGTAGTTCTTCATTTTCTTTCCATTGCACTCTTGTTTCAGAAAGAAAATGATAAAATGACTTAACGATCAGCCCCGTTTCCCTATTTTGAAAGCTCAAAGAGTCTACTCAGTTGTGGGCCAAAGTTAGGAAAGAAACAAGTTAGGAATCATTGTGTTGCTGATAACAGAAGATTCAACTCAAACCAGCTTATATAGTGGAATTAATAGGTACAGGTACATGATAAATCTAGAGGTAGGGTTCAGGTAAGGCTTGACTCAGTAGATCAGAACTATGCCCAAGGACCCCATTTCTTGCCATATTTTCTGTCTGTATCCTAAGGTATGGCAGACACTGTCTGTAATCTGACTATTTCCTGCAGTCTTTCTTGATGATCATTTCCTTTATACTATAGAGATTCTCTGCATCTTCTGCCTGAGGGGATTCTCTGTTTCTAATACTGTATATGACAAGCTGGAAATATCAGAAAGTTAATGCCTTGGGTGGTGCCTATGGCTCAAGGAGTAGGGTGCTGACCCCATATACCGGGGGTGGCAGGTTCAATCCCAGGTCCTGGCCAAAAACTGCAAAAAAAAAAAAAAGAAAGTTAATGCCTCAAGATTCACCCTGAACATCAAAGCATAAAAGTTAGTGAATAAACTTCCCAGTTACTTACTCATCAGTGGGACGATGCTGAGATATGCTCCCCACTGCTTCCCGAAGTGTTCCCCGCAGGGATCTTATTAATTCTCCCTTCCCTGCTTCACTTCCCGACTCCTTCACAGCGCTTCCTACAGTTCCATCCCCATCAAACCATTTCCCCCCAGTTCTTTTCTCATGATCTACTTTTGAGGGGAACCCAGGCTAAAAACAAAACACCCCGTTTCCAGAATGGGAGGCATGGATGTTGGACAGCAGACCACAGAGGTCAGCCTGTCCTGAAGACATGCCCAGGCTCCAAGAGGCCGGAGGACTGTGCGTCTGGATGTGGGGCATCCCAGGGAAGGAAACCAGTGAGTACAAGTAGATCAGACTCTGTGGCAAAATTGCCAGAATTTTAATTGTGAACAGCGCACAGGCTGCTGAATCCGTTTCATTCCATGGTGGGCGGTGGGTGGTGAATGGTGGGAGGCATAATAGCAAAAAGGAAGACAGTCCGTTTTATTCACAGGGAAAATTAGAGACAACAAGCACAGGAGACTGGTTCCAAATGCAGTCCTGCCCCCACCTTGTCGCTTGATCTGAGGTTTTTCTGACTTTTTTTCTAACTACTCCAGAATTCACCAACCTCCCACCCCAAGAAAGAATCATCTCTCACAGTTTACGCTAGTAACATCCCAGTGAAATATAAAGTGAGCCTCAAATGCAAGCCATGTGTGCAATTTACAGTGTTCTAGTATCTACAGCCAGCAAGAGACACAGGTGAAATTAATTTTATTCAACCCAGTGGAACACAAATATCCTTTCAACATGTAACCAATATGAAAATCATTACTGTTATATTTATTTTTTTAAATATCAAGTCTTTGAAAGCTGGCGTGTGTTTTATACTTAGGTCAGAGCAGTCATATTTTAGGCACTCAATACCAGCACTTGGCTAGTGGCTACTGTCTGGACAGACCTGATTAGTATCTTTGCGTTGGGCTTTTGAGTTCTGAAATGCTTTTGCATTTAGTATCATTTGGTCTGTATTCCTGAGAGGCAGACCCACATAGTATTATCATCTCCACACTGGTAATATCTTAGGGGAGGTTAAGCTATTTTATCTCCCTTGTGGATAGTGGTATTGGGACTTGAGGTGGCTTCTACCACAACGTATTTGTTTCACCTGTGTCCACATTATCTTTTTCATCTTTTTTTAATGTCTAGATTTGCTAAACATACTTGTTGATTAACAGATAATAATAGGATTTGTCCAGCCACAGAGACTTGATTTAAACTGGCTTAAGCAAAAAATAAAAAAAGGAGGTGGAATGGGAATACTGGTTTATGACATGAACGCATATGGTTTCAGGAATGGCTGGATCAAGGGGCAGGTGATTAATGTTTTCTAACTCATGGCTCCACTTTTGTCTGTGCTTAGTATTATTCTCAGGTAGGCTCCTCCCACAAGATGGCAAAGAGAATCTTCATCCTGCTAGCTTGGTATCCTTGGTGAAGAAAGAATACCTCTTTCCCAGGAGTTCCAGCAAAGTGCTGGGAAGGACCTCATTGGAGCA
Organism: Perodicticus potto; assembly: GCA_963574655.1. NCBI lineage: Eukaryota > Metazoa > Chordata > Mammalia > Primates > Lorisidae > Perodicticus > Perodicticus potto. Next base: position 14,728 of record CAUYRH010036332.1, on the reverse strand, counting down.
AGAGTGATCCCCCAAAGAAAAAGGGAATAATGAGTTCTGGAAAAGCAGAAATCACCAATGTCCTCCCCACAGATCTTGCGAGTCTGCCTTTGGATTTGCATAATTAGGAATAGTCTTTTTCTGGCCAGCTCCACCATTTAACTCAAGCCAGGAGAGGAATAGTAGGAAGCACAGTGCCTGTGCTCTGGGGTGATCCAGGGGTGTCTCTTAACAGCCGGATGTCTCCATGATGCTGCATAGCTTCCCTGCACTGTACTCGCTCCAGAGCTAGTTTGAATCGTACACTTGGCATTGCTTCTGCGGCATCCTTCGGACGGGACACCATACCAGTGTGGGCCAGATGGGCCAGATGATGGCACCCTTAGGGTAACTGTGTCCCAGTGACACCTGTGCACCCATCTCCACCTTCCCAAGCCCCTTATTAGCTGCACGTTCGCCCACACACAAACCCAGTTCCAGGGCCAAATAGTGCCCATGTGAGGAAGCTGACCACAGAGGCCTCCCCTGAGAGTTCTTTGTCATTGCTCTCAGGATGCTTCCCTTGACAAGTTTGGCCCTGGGATCACTCAAAGGGGCCCAGATAGATTGGTAAGGACCCTCTGAGTATCAGATACTGACTTAAGGAAAAGATAATTATTGGCTCCCATAACTGAAACATCCAAGGTAGGCACAGCAAAACATAGGTGCCCTTGAATGACTGTCACCAGATCTTTCCCCTCTCCCCTCCAGCTCTCTCTTCTCTTCTCCCCTCCCTAGTTTTCTCCTCCCTTCCCTTCCTGTCTTTTCCATTACTGCTGCCAAAAAGAATACCTGAGTCTGGGTAATTTACGAAGAACAGAATTTATTTCTCATGGTTCTAGAGGCTGGGAAGTCCAAGATCAAGTTGAGGGTATCTCATGGAAGGCTGCATCCCCACATGCTGTAAAGGCAGGAGAGAAGGCTGTTTGAATGCTGCAGGGCCAGCCTGAATTCCATCAATGGGGAAGGAACCTCCTAGCCTAACACCTCTTAGAGGCTCCAGCTGGTGATATTATCACATTGGCAACACCTGAACTTTGGAGCGAACACAGACAAACCATAGTTTCCTTTCCCTTCCCTCCACCCCTCTCTCTTCCCATCTCCCAGCTCTGCTCGCTTCTGCCTACCTCCTTCCCACTTCCCGGTCACTCCAGCAAAACTCTAAGATGCAGCAGCTGAAACAGAAACCCTCAGAGTCAGGGGGACCCTGAACCCCATAGAATTGGACCATCCAAGCCTATGTAAGTCAAATATGGGAAGATATTGTTCTGTTGTATGATCACTTGGCAGACATTATTGAGCACCTACTGTATGTAGGCATTGGTCTGGGAGGTTTAGAGATGAATAGGACATAGCTTCCTTTGAAGAAGCTCAAAGTCTAGCAAGGAGAGAAAAAGAAAGTCACATTGGTGGAGAAATTCTTCAGAGCTGGGGAATTGTATCATTAAATCTGTATGATGAGTCAGCCAGGAAGATGCAGAAAAGGCCAGTTATTTCTGGGTGCTACAGCAGAGCTGGGAGTTGACACCAGGTCGGCCTGGTTCCAAGGTGGTTACTGTGTCCTCTGGAGTCACACATTTGCCACTTGAAAAGATTGCATCTCCTGGAATTGCTGACGGAGCAAAGATGTGAGTGTTCCTCTATGGGATTCAAGGGATTTTCACCCCTCTGGGGTTCTGGGTTAGGGTCGGGGGAGGCCTGGAGCTGGTCTCTCCCAGGCCTGGGAGTCTCAAACCACAGATGGCTGAGAGGTGGTGAAAGAAGCCGGCACCTGCAGGTCACCTTCCACCTTTGGGAGCAAACTGTCAAACATAGTTGTGCCTGAGGCTGACCTAGTTAGATAGTGGGCCACGCACAGGCATTCCTTTTTAGGATTTGTTCCAGGCATTTGTTTATTTGCAAACCAGTTTATTTGCCACTAAAAATACTCCTCTGAAGCAGAGGTGCAACTGACCATGACTCTCATTGAAACAACCCAGGTGCACAGCCCTGAAGGGCTCCCCTCGGGCATTCTGGGATCAGGAGGTGCAGAAAGGCCAGGACAGGGCCTTCCAGCCTTAAGACGAGCCCCTCTGGTCTCTTTCTTAACCCAAATGAATCCCTTCCATGACATATTTGCTGATTAAGAAGTGCCTGTCAGCCTTTTTGGTGGACACAGAGAAAACTCAGTTCAGACTAGACTAGGTTAAACACACACACACTTTGTCTCAATGAGCAAAAATTTCAGGGATAGTTTCAGGCACAGCTGGATCAAGGTGTCAGTGGGGCACCAGGATCTGGTCTTATTCTGGCCTCTTTTAGTTCTTTTTTTCCTCTGAGTTGACTTCACTTACAAATGGGTTTTCTCCTCACAGTGTCAGGATGTCTGCCAGTAGCCTTAGGCTTCCATACTTACAAGCTCCAAGTTCAGTAAAAAGAGGGCTGCTTTTCCTTGATAAATTTTAACAGTTTTACTGAGGATCAACTGACATACAGTAAAATACACATAGTTAACGTGCTCAGTTTGGTAAATTTTGGCACATGGGCATACCCATGTAACCATCACCATAATCAAGATAGTGAACATATCAATGACCCCCACAGTTTCCTTGTGTCCCTTTGAAATCCTTCCCTCTCACTCCTTTTCCCCTCATTCCCAGGTAACATCTGGTCCGATTTCTGTCACTATAGGTTAGTTTGCATATCCTGGAGTTAATAGATATACATGTAATCAGACAGTCTGTATTCTTCTGAGGGAGGTAGTTCAGGGTTACTTTGAATTAATTGGCTCTTGTTTTTCTAGTTTCTTTAGGTAGAAGCTAGGGTTATTGATTTGAGAACTTTCTTCTTGTGTAATATAGATGTTCAGTGCTACAAATTTCTCCCTAAGTACTGCTCTGGGGGTATCTCACAAATTCTGATGCATTTGTGGTTTTAGTTCTGCTCAGTTCAATATCCTTTCGAAGTTAATTGTTAATTTTGACCCATGTTATTTAGAAGTGTGTTATTTAGTTTCAAATATTTGGGAATTTCCCAGAGACATTTCTGTTATTGATTACAGAAAAGCTCTTTCTGACCTTTTTTAATTCCAGATGAGAAATCTATGGTCACTTGGTATTCAATGACTGTTTTAGGTATTATAATATGTATTTGTCACTTATCACAGTCTACTTGTATAGATGTTTTACCATTTTGAGTGAAGTGTAGAAAGTTTACTTCTATTAAGGTCCCTTTATTCTCTTAATTTTTAGAATATAATTATCTTCAGTATTTCTCTGTGTTCCCTGAGTACCACATGATATGATGTTACTGTTTTTGCTTCAACCATCAAATATAATTTAAGAAATTCATGAGTGGTAATCTATTGCTTCTATATTATAGATTATATGATAGCCTATTTTATTTTCTCCTATTTTTACCCATGTCAGTGTTCTTTTCTTTCTGAAGTTCTGAACATTCTTGTTATTTTCTTTCTAGAGAACTTCTTTTCATCATTCTTTAAGGATAGTTTTGGCAGCAATAAATTCTTTTTATCTAAGTATGATTTAATTTCTTCTTTATTCCTTAAGGATATTTTTGCCAGACATAATGTTTTCAGTTGACAGGTCTTTTTTTCAGTATTTTCAGGAAGTACACCTCTTTCTGACCTTTGTAATTCCAGATGGGAAATCTGGTCATTTGGTATTCTGTTAGAATTGTGTCATTTCCCTCTGGCTATTTCCAAGATTTTAAAATTTATCTTTGGTTTCTGGGAGTTTAGTTATGATGTATTTTGGCATGGATTTCTTTGGATTTATCCTATTTAGGATTCCCTCAGTTTCCTGAATCTGTACGTTTGTGTCTCTTGCAAAATTTGGGGAGTTTTCAGCCCAAAACTGAAATTATTTCTTTGCACGCTTTTCCAGTTCTGTCCTTCTGTCTGTTCTCCCCTTCTGGGACTCTTGGTAATACAAATGCAAGTTCTTTTGTTATTGTCTTGCTGGTCCCTAAGGCTCTGTTCTTCTTTCTTTCTTTCTTTTTTTTTCAGTTAATTTTTGTCTATTGTTTTCACTGGGTAAATTTTGTCATGAGGTTCTCCAATTCTGTCCTCTGTCATCTTCACTTTATTACAGAGTCCATTCAGTGAGCTTTTTACTTTCATTACTATATTTTTCAATTCTATAATTTCCTTTCAGCTCTTCTTTATAGTTTACTTCTTTATTGAAATGTTCTATGTTTTATTTGTCTCAAGATGACTTGTAATTGCTTATTGAAGCATTTTCATGATGGGTGCTTTAAAATCCTTACCACGTAACTCTATCGTCTTATTTGTTTTCGTGTTAGCATTTGTTGATGGTCTTCTTCTCATTCATGTTGTGATTTTCTTAGTTCTTTGTATAACTAGTGATTTTTTGTTATCTCTTGGACATTTTGATTATGTTGTGTTTTTTAAGCAGGCAGTCCTGTTGAGGTGTAATGCAGTTACTAAGGAGATGTGTATGTTCAACTCCCTGTTGGACCCCACTAACACTCTCCTAGCAAAAGTGAGTCATTGACTTGTATCCCTTGTTGCCTCTGAGTAAAGGTGCAAGCTCAGCTCCCCATTGGCCCCACTGACTCCAGAGTAGAGGGCAAGTGGAGTATCAATGACCTTGCCTTGTGCTGCCTCCTTCATGCTGGGTAGGATGGAAGCTCACCTCCTTGCCACCCATAGGGATCTGCTGACACTGAGAATATATGGGAAGTGGCTAGATACACCTCAAACTGCCTTGTATGTCTTGTTGTTACTGGACAGGGGTGGAAGCTCAGCTCACTCCTGGATCCACTGCCACTACTCTGGCCTTAGAGATTAAAATGCTACCTACTTTGGCCAGGTGGAGAAATGGAAGATTGCTGCCTGCTCGGTCTTGCTGGCCCTGCTGAAGAATTGCTGTTCCTGCTTCCACTAGGCAGGAGATGGGCATGTATCTCCACACGTGTCCTTGATCACACCACTCAGCAGAGCTTTACTGGTGTGGAAGATCAACGCTTCTTGACTGCAGGTGTATGGTTTTTCCATTGATGTTTAGCTGGAGTAGGGTGAGTATTGACAAAGTTTTCAGTTGTTAGACAAGACCTTTGGCAAGGGAGAGCAGGCTTTTCTTGGAGGTTTTGTCTGTGTCTGTTGATGGTTTTGGTTGGAAGTTTCTGGATCATCTTGTTTGGAATATCTGGAAGGCAAAAGGATATCCAGGGAACTCACCACCCATCATTCCTCATGTCTTGAAATTCCTAGAGTATCTGGCAGCCATGTTACTTCTTAGTTATTGATACAATAGCTATGGAATGCCTGGGGTAAGGCATGAGCCTGGGTATGTGCCAGGCAGATCTGAGGTAATGGATCACTAAAATAATTTCTATTAATAGCCTTAAGTTACCTAGGTCTGGTTTAGCCCCACAGAATGGCAATGTAGTAAATTCAGAAGTTCAGGCTGCAGAACAGAGTCAGAAGGCTGTCAGCAGCCTTTAAACAAACAGGACAGCTTTGGAAGTCACTTTGAAAGTCTTTACATATGTTAATAGAGGGTCACCCAGAGGGTGAACTGGACCCATCAGGCCTGGGGCAAGTTCAGAGAAATCCTTGTTGTGGGGTCAGGTTGGGTTAACTGGGTTTTCTGTCATCTCACAAGAACCACTAAAGCGTTGTCTTTTAAGGCTGCAAAGGAAGAAATGACTCAGCATACAGCTGATTAATTTGGGAGAAGAAACACGAAAACTCTGTGGCTTATATTTTTGCTTCTCAATATTCTAACAGTTGTGCCCCAGTTATCTCAGAAACCACCTCTAGAGTTTGACACGAGCACTGAGATTTCCACCATCTCCTTAGGCAAAGAGAAAAGCAAAGACTGTGTTCCTCTATTTGGGGGAGTTTGGGGTGGGGAGGAGTGATGTTTAAGTAAAATCCCCATACAAATTTCTTTTCTACTTTTTTCTTGTGGTAAAATACATATAACCCAAAATGTACTGTTTAACCTTAAGTGTACAGTTCAGTGGTATTAAGTACATTCACAATGTGTAACTATCACCTTCTTCCATCTCTGTAACTCATAAGACTGAAATTCTGTATCCGTCAAACAGGAGTTCCCTATTTCCCCCTCCCCCCAGCCTCTGGTAACCACCATTCTGCTATGATTTTGACTCAGCATTTCATGTAAGTAGACTCCTACGGTTACCTTTTGTGACTGGTCTATTTCAGTTAACACATACCCTTAAGGTTCTAAATGTTGTGTCAAAATTTCCTTCCATGTTAAAGGTGAATAATATTCCGTTGTGCATATATATCACATTGTACTTATCCATTTCCTTGTAGATGGACTTTTGAGTTACTTTCACCTATTGGCTATTGTGAATAATGTTGCTGGGAACATGACCAAATATATCTGGAACAGGGTACAAATACATCTCCAAGACACTCGGCCTTCAATTTTGGGGGGGTCTATACCCAGAAAGGAAATTGCTGAATCCTATGGTAATTCAACTTTTAATCGTTTTGAAGAACTGCTGTGCTGTTTTAAAAATTATTTGTTGTTCTGTAAAATACATATAACAAAAATTACCATCTTACCTATTTTTAAGTATGCAGTTCAGTGATAGTAAATTCATTCATAATATCCTGCAACCATCACCATCATCCTTCTTCATTACTCTTTCCGTCTTGGAAAACTGAAAGTCTCTAGTTATTGAACAGCCGCTTCCCATTCACCACCCCCTGGCCTTGGGCCACCACCCCTCTACTTTCAGTCTGTACAATTCTATTGCCTCTAAGGACCTCTTACAAGTGGAATCTTATGGTATTTGTCTTTTTGTGACTGGCTTATTTTGCTTAACATAATGTCTTCAAGTTTCTTCCATGTTGTAGCATGGAGGGAATTGCCTTCCTTTTCAAGGCTGAATGCAATTCCATTGTATGCACATCCTACCTTTTGCATGTCTGTTTATTTCTCGCTGGACACTTGGGTTTTCTCCATGATGCTATGGATTAAATGTGTTCCCTTCAAAATTCAGGGGTTGCCAATGCAATACCGATAAGGGATTGGGTTTATAAAAGGTGATTAGGCTGCAAGGACTCTTCCTTAATGGGATTAAGATCCTTATGAAAGATATTCATACAGCGTTTGGACAGCTTGCCCTTTTCTCCTTCAAGTTCACCACCTCTTTCTTCCACCTGTTCAAACCTGCCTTGAGTCCCTCTGCTGATTCTTTCATTTTAGTGACTCTTTCAGTCCCAGATTTCCTTTTTAGATTTTTCTCTTTTTTAATTGATATTTCATTTTGTTTACATATCGTTTTCTTTACTTTCTCCACATTTTCCTTGAGTTCTCTGGGCATCTTTAAGGCAGTTAAGTCTTTGTCAAGTAGAGCTGCCATCAGGTCTTTTTCAGGGATAATTTCTGATTTATGTTTTTCCTTTGAATAGGCCATACTTTACTGTTTCTCTTCTGCCTTACCTTGGAATCTAATCATATGGTAATTTTGGAAGTCAGGTTCTCCTTCTTCCCCAGAGCTTGCAGTTTGCAAGGACCCACCTAAAGGGTAAACACAAGGTCTTCTTGGGTCTTTCCTGAGCCTGTACCTTTCCTTAGATATGTGTGGTCACTTCCTAATTTTCCCAGTATATGCAGTTTTTTTCAATATCGTAGTCTTTGACGTCTGGGTCCCAAAATGGAAGTGGGAAGAGCACTGGCCCTTTTAATCCCCTGGAAGTCATTTCAGCTTGGGAAGGACTTGTAATAATGCACATATTCCTGGGGCAACCTGCACACAGCCTGTAGGGCCAGGATGGGCGAGAGGGCCCCATCACCCCAATACGCATATCAGGAATCTGTGTTCTAATCACTGATTGTTGCTCCTTTGGAATCCCCAGCTGGATGCTAGAGAAATGCTCTTCCTTCTACCCCCAGATATCACCCACTTTCATCCCTCTCTGTACCAAACAGACAGCTGGAAGGGGGCCAAATCCATCACTGGGGAAATGAGCATTTTAATGGAGGCTCAGGTGGATCTCACAGCGCAGCCTCCTATTCCATCACATTCTAGTGACATCACAACCTCCTCCTGACAGAAGTTCTCTAATCCAACCTTCTTATTAAAAATCATTTACAAAGGCCGGGTGCGGTGGCTCACACCTGTAATCCTAGCACTTTTGGGAGGCCGAGGCGGGTGGTTGCCTAAGCTTATAGGTTGGAGACCAGCCTGAGCCAGAGCAAGACCTCGTCTCTAAAAATAGCCAGGCACTGTCGGTGGCACCTGTAGTCCCAGCTACTTGGGAGGCTGAGGCAAGAGAATCGCTTGATCCCAAGAGTTTGAGGTTGCTGTGAGCTGTGATGCGATGGCACTCTACCAGAGGGTGACAAAGTGAGACTCTGTCTCCAAAAATAAATAAATAAATGAGTAAATAAAATAAATCATTTACAAAAAGGCAACTAACTCCTCTATGACTCCACTGATATGAAGTATCCAGAATAGTCAAATTCATAGAAACGGAAAGTAGAATAATGGTTGCCAGGGGCTAGAGAGAGAGGAGAGAGGTGAGTTATTTAAGGGGTACAGAGTTTCAGTTTTGCAAGATAAAAAGAGTTCTGGAGATGGCTGGAGGTGATGGTTGTACAACACTGTAAATGTACCTAACACCGCTCGCTGAACTATATCCTTAAAATGGCTAGGATGGCAAATGTTATGTGCTTTTACCACAGTAAAAACATTTTTAAAAAGTCGTTTAAACTTCACCTGCTTCCAAACCAAGGTGGCTCCAAAGAGTTAATAATAGAATATACTGCATGTATAAAGAAAGCCAAAAGTTGGGGAAGTGTGCAATTGTGTGCACTGCGTACAGATGTGCACACATCTGCTCCATCAAGGGTTCAGGAGAGTGGGGGCATGAGTATCCTAAGGCCAAATTGGGAAAAAGTGTTGGGGACATTGGGGATCAGGGCTCTTGTGTGTGAAATGATGAGAAAGAAGGGGGTCTGAGAGGGAAGCCTACTAATTTGACTGAAGCGTGGGAAATGGGAATTCTCAAAGGGAAGAAAGGCCACGCCCCACACAGAACCTTCCTTCTCTTTTAAGACCTGAGGAGGCACATTTATACACACACAGCACTTTCCTTCTGTAAAGTTTCGTAGGGTACATCTGCAGTGTGGGCTTTTGGGAAGACTTGAATTATTAAGATGCAAATTAATAATCATAATTTCTGGCCCTCAAATTGCACCTCTCTCTTGAAAGGCCTCAACAACTTTACTATTTACTGCTCCACACAAAACGCTGTTTTCTTTAATAACACAAATGACCACAAAACAGATATAAAAAGAAAACAATTTGAGTATAGTCAGTATTGCAGGTGCATTGGGGATGGGAAATGTATTCGGTCGGGTAAATTGTTATCAGCTAGGCTTTCCATTCTGTTCTGCCTTTTTAGAGCTACCAGAAAAACCCAGAGTAAGTTACCATAAAAAGCTATAATAATGCTAATTTTGTTCCCATTTTCTGGCTTTTCTACTAGACTCAAGGCTGTTTAATATGACTTTTAGATTTTTCCTCATTAATAATACCCTTTCTTGTGGGCACTGGTCTTTTGAAGTTGTATTATTGTTTCCTTCTCTGACTGACTGGGGCATATCTGCTATTTAAAATCAACTAATGCATAAAAGCACATTCCCTAGGGCCATGATGTCCACCCTCCAGACTAAAAGCTTCTGAAAATGAGTGGGGATACAGCACCCTGAGAAGGAGCATCTGGGGCAGCTTGCCCTGAAACTTCCTTGGGCACAGGCGGCCCTGGGCTATGGCTGTGGGACACATTTAAATAAGGAGGTGTGTGTGTGACCTGCCACTGGCTGCCTGCAGTCCTGGCGACAGCTCAGGTACCAGCAGCACCCCATGTGCTAATCGCCCACCATGGGCAGCAGTTTCCTGCACACCCCTGCTCGTGGCCCCTTCCTTCTACCACTTCCCCCGACCCCACAGCATGACAATAGCTGTTTTCCCCCAAAGGGGTCCAGGGTTGGGGAGTACATAGATGTTCAGCTGGAATGCTGAGGGAAACTGAGTTCTAAATGCTGGCTGTGCAGAATGCAGGGAGCTTCCAGTGAAGAAGTGACAATGAAGTCAACCCTCTGTTACAACTTTGGCTTGCTTCTGCTTATTATGGTTCTGAAACAACTTTGTTATCTTAATAATCAGAGTTTGAAGCCAACCACGGTGGCTCATGCCTGTAATCCTAGCACTCTGAGGCAGGTGGAGAGGCCAGTCTGAGAAAGAGGGGAAAAAAAATAGAAAAACTAGCCAGATGCTATGGCAGGTGCCTATAGTCCCAGCAACTTGGGAGGCTGATGCAGAAGGATCACTTGAGCCCAAGAATTTGAGGTTGTTGAGAGCTATGATGGCACCATGGCACTCTACCCAGGGCAGCAAAGTGAGATTTTTGTCTCCAAAAAAAAAAAAAAATTCATAGTTTGCTTGGTGGGTAGAAAATCTGTTTATTGGGCACATAAATGAATGAGTAAATAAAAAATAAAGGAATAAGTCACATTAAGCACCACTACTACCTTAAGAGATAAGTCTGTTCATTATTCCCATTTCATAGATGAGAAAACTGAGGACTGGAGAGAGTCTAAGCACTTGCCAAGATCATGGAGCTGGCTTGTGGCAGAGTTTAGGTTCTAATCTTTGTCTTACTCCACAGTGTGGGATTCTTCAATGTCATGTTCATATTCATTGGCTAAATTCCCACAGCCAAGTTCACTTGGTTCTGGGGCCACTTTGAAGTATTTTTACACGTGGCTACCAGTACGGGGAAATAGTGACATGGAGTAACCATAACTGACATTTCCACAGTGCTTTCTCTGCACCCAGCACTAATCCCATAGTCACAATTCTCCTATGAGGTCGGGTTAGAGTTCTCCTTTACAGATGAGAAGACTGAAAACAAGCACCAGGTGGCAAAGACTGGATCAGACCCAGGCGCTTTGGCTCCAGAGTTCATGGTCATAATCTCTGCGCTGTCAGCTGTGAGAAAGGACAGTGCTCTGGCATCGTCCCTCTGCCCCCTCACAGAGCTGAGTCATGACAGGTTATCCCCCTTGTTCGCACCAGGATGTATGATCTCTCTCACCTGTCCCCAGGTGGGGAGTAGAACCTGTAGAGGATGGTCCCGACACGCAGATGGTGCCTTTAGCCACGAGCTTCGGGCACAGGCCCCACTCTCTGACCCTTGGCACAACCTGCCGACTCTGTCCCCGTCCTTCTCTTCACAGCCACCTGTGCTGTCCCCCCTGTGCACTTGCGAGTTTCTGAAAAACCACCCACCTTAGCAAAGGCCCTGGGAAGTCTGTGTCAAATGGGGGGCGTCTTATTCTTCCTGCCTGCTGCTTCCTTTCCTCAGCAGGAATTGAATTCGAACTCGCGACTAACTTCTCTTGCTGAGAGGTGAGTTGACGGAGCCCAAGCCCTGCTTTCCTGGCCTTAGTGCAGCCAGGAATGAGGACCATCTCAGAACCATTTCTCCCAGGCTCTGAGTATTTGGCTGTGTGTTCACAGAATGCGTGTGAACCCTTGAGAGCAGGAATCACATATTGTTTATCCCTTAATCTCAGAGCCTGGTAGAGTCCAGCTCATTATAGGTTCTCCTCTGGTGTTAGTTGAACCAGTGAGTAAATGAACATAGTAACCCAATATATGTAGATAACAGAGGATGAAGAATACCCCCATCTCTATACAGGTGATGATTCAGAAAGAATCATGGATACTGGAAATCTTTCTGCACAAACGCAAGTCCCTATAGGCACATGAGGGTGGGGCTCACCATGTGCCGGGCTGCAGCGCCAGCCCCAGCTGTGCTCAGGACAGCTCCTCCCTGGTCTGCTTTATTTAAGATGCTTCTCGGTGCATCTGTTCCAGTAGGAAAGTGGTGCCACATTTCCATGGGGCAACAGAGGAGGGATTAATGGAGAGGTCATTTCTACCAGTGTGGAAAGGATTCAAGAAAACCCTGAAGGAATGATGAAGCTCTCAAGGCTAATGGCGCAAGTAGCTCCCTTGTCTGGAGGGGCATGGTGTGGATGGTTCTGGAAGGGGGACAAAGAGGGGGGGACAGCTGAAGGAGAGGAACACCAGGCAGGAACACAGGAGCTGGGTGACTTCTCTCTTCTCCCCTCCTCCCACCTCTTCTGAACCTGAGTGGAAGCTGGTAGGCTGGAGTCTGGGTGTTCTGTCTCAGTGCCCCAGAGCACAGGGCAGGAGCCGAATGCTGGAGTTGGGGGGAAGGGTCTGGAAAACACAGTAAGATGAATTTATGGACAGAAAGCCCCCTACTGTTAAGAAGCCAAAGCAGCACAAAACTTTGTGGTTCAACCTTCACTTGTGGAGGAAACTGAGGTGGAAATTGAGATCCCTACTTGAACTGCTCCAAATGGCAAAGCTAGAACCGTCCTCCCCTGATTACAAATCCCAACTCTCCCCTTCAGTCTATCCTTCCGACTTTTTCTCTCAGACATACTTCAGAGTCACATGCTCCTCTAAGGACTGGTGTTTGCAACCACTTGCTGATTTTTCATGATAGGTCCCTTAAATCACCTGTTGTACCCACTGCCCACAACTCTATGCCTCTGGATTTACAGTTCCAGTTAAAGGCACGTCTATGAAGGGGGAGGGAACCAAGGCTCTCCCTACCCCTTCAAGCCCCCAAATTGATTTGGCACTTGGAGTCACTGTTATATTTTATACTGAGTCTTCTGAATCAGTTCATTGAATTTTAGCTGTAGCTATATAACATCCTCTCCAGTGAAATTATTTGGCCATATTGCGGATGGCTCTGCCATGATCCATCAAGTGCTACTAACTATCAGCAGTAAAAAAAAAAAATTCCTCCTCCTCTTTTCATTGTAATGAATTTTCTAAACTCAGATTGAACTTTGGAAGGTACTTTACTGGCTTTTTAATTTTTAAAAGGTAGCATTTTGTATTTTTATATGAAGCCCATAGGATGGGTGGTGGCAAGGTTTGAATATTTTCCATGTTGAGAAAGGTTGCTGAGGAGATTCAGGCAACCCCGGCGTGGATTTCACGAGAGTGGGGGGATGGGCTTGGGGAGGGCACCCAGTTTGTGACTCAGTACAGGGCAGCAGGGAGCAGTTGGTTAAGCAAAGAGCAAGAATGAAAACCCAGCTGTGATTATTTCCATGCATTGTTAAATTGATAAAGGAGAAAAAGTAGACATAAGTTATCCAATGGCTGCAAAATATTTACTATTGTCCTGCACAGGAGCCTGATTTCCATTGAAGTTGACTTTGGGAAAAGAGTACAGAGTGGCTTAGGTGGAAGACGGCATCACAAAGAGGAGATAATTCACAGTTCAGGGAGGCCAATCCATGCATACACATGAATACTTGCACAGCACAATCAATTGAGTATGAAAAACCTAAGTGTTAAACTCTAAGAGTGCATTTGGACTCAACATAATTAAGATTTTTGAGGCAGATCTTTAGACTGATCACAAAGCTGGACTTGTCCATAGGATGGTGGAGAGCAAGTTCCTACCCCTTTGCAGAGACAAAGTGACCACATATTCCCCAGTACTGTAGTCTCCTCAGACTGCTGTGTAATATATACATTCCCTCCTCAAAGGAACATCCTTTAGTTAATCAACATTTTATCTTCTTACCACCTATCCCATGGCATTTTAACCAAGCCAAGCAAAAAGATTTTTTAAAAACATCTTTAGCAAGCACCCTTCTATTGTTGCAGCATTTCCATTGAAAATGAAGAAAACCTAGGGGAAAAAAGCCTAAGTTTTAATTGAAAAAATGTTATGTTTGTATGATAGAAAATTTGAAGTAAAAAATTAAGTTCTCATTTCCCTTTAATCCACCTAAGTATAGACCACTTCAAGGACCTACAGGAAGAGATACTCTGTGTTAGTTTAGGTTCTTTGGTTGCAAGCAACAGAAACGGACTCATGAATTTAACAAAAAGGATTTTACTTAAGAATCACAGAATCCCCAGGAGGCTGGAAAGCTGGCCTGAGAATTGTCAGGATCCAGGCTACACAACCAAACCATAACACCCGTCTCATTGTGGTGTCAGTTCACAGTGCTGGGAAGAGTGAGCATCCTATGTTGGAGTCTGTATTTCTTCCTTACCATCCAAAGCCCCAGCAGAGAGACCGGCCAAGCACGGGTGATGTGCCCACCTCTGACTATATTAGGTTAGAAAGAGAGAGGACCCAGCTTCAGAGTCAAATCTCCTGGGGTCACCCTTTCTGTGACAATTTCTCAGAATCTATCAGGGATGCTTTGGGGGCAACCCCAAAATAATATGTGTCCACCACAGGTCCCCAAAGAAAAAGCCCAGTTAGAAGTTTCCTTTTTTCTTTTTTTGATAGATGAGACAGAGTCTTACTTTGTCAACCTCTGTGGAGCTCTATGGCATCACAGCTCACAGCAACCTCAAACTCTTGGGCTCAAGCAATCCTCTTGCCCCAGCCTCCCATGTAGCCAGGACTACAGGTGCCTGCCCAATACCTGGTTATGTTTTCTTTTTCTTTTTTTTTTTTTTAAATATATGTATTTTATTATTCTTCATTACATTATCCCCCCCCCTCCGTGGTAAGACAGAATTGATTTACAGAAAAGAATACAGAAAACACCAAAGCTCCTGGTAGAGGGAGAGATTTCAAGTGGGGAGAGAGATGCTCTCTCCGTTCCTCTCCCAGTCTTTC
>CAUYRH010036321.1:0-17205 GCA_963574655.1 Perodicticus potto | reverse complement strand
CAGAAAGGGGAATATGCCTCCCATGAGGAAGACCACACATGGGCAAGATGCCTCGTGCGAGGGCAGAGGGTACTGCACCAGGCTTGGCGGGCTGGGCAGAGGTGCACGCTCCTTATGGCCGACTGTAAGAGCCCAACACCTAAGCCTCACCAAGGCCCTATCACTGCTGCTCATTCAGATTTGTGGCGTCACAGAAATAGAAAAGCTTCTGAGCTTGGAACTGTAAGACTGGGTTTGAATGCCAGGTCTGTCATCTGTGAGCTGGTACCAGTAAGCAAAGCCACTTAACCTCTGACGATCATCCCTTGTTTGGTAAAACAGTTATGCTGTCTGCCTCCAAAAAGGAGGCCCTGGGTCAGCAGCAGCAGCAGCAGCAGAATGTCCACATCAAAAAGGGCCACTGGGCCATGCCACAGACATCTCTCTTTAAATACACACACACAGTGATGAGAACACTGAAGATGGTATCATCTGAAGGCTGCTCCGGGAAGTCTCACTTCATAAGCAGCTGCGTATGGAACACTTCCCACTGAACTTCACACGCCCTTGCCACTAGGTGTTGGAGGTTAACCTTGCTCGGTTTGACTGTCTCACCCACTCAGACTGGATGGGCACTCTCATATGCTCTGGTACAGTATACACTTTAAACAGGAAATGGTTTAAAAAAAGGAAACGGGGTCTGTGGACAAACTGCGGAAGGGAGTAGGAGGCAAGGCCCATGAAGATTCTAACTGATTTTTCAATACACACAACTCTTCAATAACCAGACAGGCCTCCCAATACGGCAAGAAGGTAGCCCCATTCCTCTCAATGCCAACATTTCTCCGGTCTGGAGATGCTTGTACAGACATAAGGAATACTTAAATATGCCTCAGGGATAATCTACAATTAAAACAACAACGTCTTTTCCCTGATATCCTCCCTCAGATTATTTAATATTTACTTATCATCACAGTTTATTTTAAAATGACTGAGCTTATTTCCCTGAGAAAATGTGAAAGATTTGAGGTGATTTTTGTTTCTTCTTTTTTGTTTAGCTATTTTCTCATTTTTCTTCAATGATCATGTTTTTAAAAAAGTTAAGTATAAGTTTTTAATGAATGGCTTACCTCAATAATTCTGATAATATCTCGTGGACCGATAATTTCTGGATCAAATTTAACAAGGGCTTTACTGGTGGCAAGGGCCACAGAGGCATAGGTGATGCCATTTGTCCTTGTGAGCTTGGACTCGATGGTATGGACGCAGGACGTGCAGGTCATCCCCGTGATCTGCAACACAGGAGGGCAAGCATCCCAGACACAAGGTCAAGACCAGTCTATTGTCAAAGGCACTCCAAGGAGTCTGCATAACAGACAGCTACGAGACTGCTCCCCACTCCAACACTATTCCCAAGACTCTGGACCCCCTTACTTCCGGCTCCGATAACGAGGAGCCTTCACAAGCCACTCTCCACTCTGTCTGAGGCATCTCACTGGGACAGTAACTGCGTCCAATCAGGAGCCTTCACAAGCCACTCTCCACTCTGTCTCAGGCATCTCACTGGGACAGTAACTGCGTCCAATCAGGAGCCTTCACAAGCCACTCTCCACTCTGTCTCAGGCATCTCACTGGGACAGTAACTGCGTCCAATGAGGAGCCTTCACAAGCCACTCTCCACTCTGTCTCACGCATCTCACTGGGAAAGTAACTGCATCCAATGAGGAGCCCTCACAGGCCACTCTCCACTCTGTCTCAGGTATCTGACTGGGACAGTAACTGCGTCTAATCAGGAGCCTTCACAGGCCACTCTCCACTCTGTCTCAGGTATCTGACTTGGATAGTAACTGCATCCAATGAGGAGCCTTCACAGGCCACTCTCCACTCTGTCTCAGGCATCTGACTGGGACAGTAACTGCCTCTAACAGGGAAGGATGTGCACCTCTGCAAAACCCTCTGAGCTCCTGGAATCCTCTCTGTAATCCCGAGCGTCACTGGCATGTGGTCTGCAGCTGCTCCTGGGACCCTTCCTATTCAGTGCTCTGCTGGGTCCATGGGTGGCAATGTCAGTACCATATTATCCACAAAAGGACTTAGGAAGGGACTGAGGGAGAAGATAGGTCAGGGGTGACTCCAGAGTGTGGACAGGGTGTTGCCAGACAAAGGTAAGGGTTCCCAGAGACAGAGAAGCTTGGAAAACCCAAAAGGCAGAGCGCTCAGGCAACCACCAAGAGACCACCAACAGCCAGGTTGGCAAGGAAGGCAACAGGATGACCAGGAAGAGCGGGAAGGCTGTAGTATGGCTGGGTACTTGGCCTGAAGGCCCTTGAGCAGCCAGCTGAAAACTGTTGCGAAGCCAACAGTCAACGCAAAGTCCCCGAGGGGTGACAAGCATTGGAGCTGCACTGTGAAGTCCGCATCAGTGATCCCAGAATAAATACTGGAAGAGATGAGAGAGTCCCATCAGGAATTAGGGAGGAAGAAGAGGGCCGACCATCTGTCATCAGAGCTCACTCAGCTTGGCATGAGAGCAAGGAGAAGATGGGGCCCAGCGGGCAAACTTGGGAGCGCCCCTGCCAGCACCTCTACGCTCCCTTTTACTTTCCCAGCAATAACAACATACTTCCAATGTGCCCAGTACTGTCCCGGTCACTGTGCCGCTCACCCCAACCCCACAGGTAGGGCTCAAAACTGTAGTTTTAGGAACTCATCCAAAGTTTCACACCCAGGAAGGGGCAGAGCTGAGCATCTCCAGTCTGCTGCTGGAGGGAGCCATCACAGACCAAGCCAACAAGTGACCCCGCAGTGAGGCAGCCACACAGCGGCAGGCAGGGCCAGAACTCAAACCCAGAGGGAGCCTGTGCCACTGAGGCCGGAGCCTACACCACTACAGCCACATCATGCGGTGCACCCTGACATGAGAAAAGGAGCCCGGAGGGTGTTGTGCCAGTCCTGGGGCATACCAGGGAAACTGGGCAAGTCACTCCTCTGAGTAGCAGTACTCAGCATTTCCTAGAATACCAAAATGCCTGTGACCATGTGATGACAAAAGAACTATTGATAAAAGTTATTCAAGAAGTTATTAATAGCTGGGTGTTGTGGCGGGCGCCTGTAATCCCAGCTACTCAGGAGGCTGAGGCAAGAGAATCACCTAAGCCCAGGAGTTGGAGGTTGCTGAGAGCTGTGTGATGCCACGGCACTCTACCAAGGGCGATAAAATGAGACTCTTGTCTCTACAAAAAAAAAAAGAAAAAGTAATTAAAAAGTAGTTTTTAAAAAAGAAACTGCAATAAAAAACTGTTGAAAAAAAGTTTTCACCTTTTCCTATAATCCCCTTGCTTTAGATTTTCCATGCAGTACTGAGACGTCTGGTGTGGAACGGGGGGTTTGCGGGAGCCTCTGCGCCTCTTACTGGCTGACGCAGCTGTACCCCCCACACCCAGGAAGTTCTGCCTGAGAGCAAAGGAGCCACTCGGCTGAGAATGCTCACCGGGAACTCACGCCACTGTGTCCTCAATGCTTTCCTCAAGCATTTACTCAGCACTGATGAGTAGATGATGGTAGAAAACTCTTAATGACCAAATGCACTAAGGCAGTGGTTCTCAACCTTCCTAATGCCACGGCCCTTTAATACAGTTCCTGTGGGTCGCGACCCACAGGTTGAGAACCGCTGCACTAAGGGGCAGAAACCCCTCTTCCCTCGGTGAAGCAGCATCACTCAGGTCTCTGTGGATTCTTCTAAGATTCCCTTTGTTTACACAGAAAACTGTGTACAGAAGCGCTTTCGCACACAGCATGTTCTAGATACTAGACGCACCGGTTGTTTTCAATGATTTGTTGATATGTGTGGCTGGTAACATCAGACAATGGGAAACAATTCTCCACCCATCCTGGGAACCACCACCACCTTGGGCGCTCCCCTCAGAATGCGTGTCCCTGGGTCCAGGCCTTCTCCATGCAGGCACGCTAGCTCCTCTTTAGGCTTGAAGGATCGTTTATATTCAACCTCCCTCAAGCCACCCAAATTGAGACAGCTTGCTACTTTTAATTCCTCCTTCTCCTACACTCCTACGTGTCACCACCACTTGTTCCTGACACTCTGGACGCTCTCGGTGCAGTCTCTGCTATGACTGCTGACATAAATGACCTCCCTGCACAAAATGAATGAGTTGTTGGCCTCAAAGGAAAACAAAACAAACCAAAAAGCCAACAACAACAAACAGGACAGATCTCATGTGGGGGAAACTGACTAATCACAAAGATGATCGCTGCCTGAAACTCACCTGTGACTTGTCAGAAGCCTGCAGCCCCCCCGATGCAGCCGTCATACTTACAATCAGCTCAATGTCGCCATTGGAGCCTGCGTAGTCCT
Organism: Perodicticus potto; assembly: GCA_963574655.1. Taxonomy (NCBI): domain Eukaryota; kingdom Metazoa; phylum Chordata; class Mammalia; order Primates; family Lorisidae; genus Perodicticus; species Perodicticus potto. Next base: position 12,854 of record CAUYRH010036321.1, on the reverse strand, counting down.
CCATGACCGCAGCCTCAAAGCCCAGGTCTGTGATGAGCTGAGCTATCCGGGGCGGCTGGATGACGTCTGGATTATACTTGACCTCTGCCTTTCCCGCCATCAAGGCAACCAACACGGAGAGAACACCTGAAACCACCAAGTCATGGGTGTCGCATTCTGGGAAGGCCTCTGGATGACATGGCCAACATAACCTAATAAAGACAAATGTCTTCCCAGACACCTCTAGACGGTGACTCCCAAACTTGGCTGTACATTAGGATTGCGGGGGGGCTTTTAACAGTAGCGGTGAGAATCTCTGTGTAGGTGCCATTCATTCTAATGTTCAGGCAGTCCCCAGATTATGAACAAGATAGGTTCTGTAGGCTTATATGTAAGTTGGAACAGGCACGTTTACTTACTACCTAAGACAGTCCCCATCTCTAAGTGCAAGTTGTATATAAGTCAGATGTTTGTAACTCAGGGACTGCCTACACAGACAAGCTTGAGAAACACTATTCTAGAACAATGCCCCTCCGACTGTAACGGGCAAATGAATCCCCAAGGACCTTGTCAACATAGCTTCTGACTCAGCCGGTCTGGGATGAGGTCCCAGATTCTGCATGTCTACTAAGCCCAAGTGATGCCCATGCTCTGGCCTGTGACAAAAGCTCTGAGTCAGGCTGAGAAGATACCCAGGTGCACAGTAGCTCACACCTGTCACTCCAGAACTCTGCAAGGCCAAGGGGGAGGGATTGCTTGAGTTCCCAAGTTCAACACCAGGCTGAGCAAGAGTGAGACCCTATCTCTTCTAAAAATAGAAAAACTAGCCGGGCATTGTGAAGGCGCTTATAGCCCCAGCTACTTAGGAGGCTGAGGCAAGAGGATCACTGGAGGCCAGTCAGCAAGAGTTTGAGGTTGCAATGAGCTATTATGACTCCACAGCCCACTACCTAGGGTGACAGAGCAAGGCTGTCTCAAAAAAAAAACACCCATGAAGCCTTCAACTACTCTTCCAGAAAGAATGTACTTTTTTCCTCTAGTTACCTTCATACAAGGAGAATAATAAAGAATTTTCAAAAGTGGTTGTTCTTACACTTTTTCCATTTCTAATAACTTTCAGGAGTGAAAAAGAAGTTTCAGACTATCCTGCTAACACTATTGTGTTAGTTTGGAGGGGGATGGATGGTGGGGAGAAATCTCCTTCAAATGAAAGGAATGATGTGCTTTGGAAAGCATGCCATAAGAGATAAAAAATGGGTGGTCCAAGTTAGGGACAGAAACACTGGCACCAGAAACTACAGGTTACTTTTATGAGCAGCCAGCCCTGGGGTGAGAAAGGCACTAACTCCTAGTGATAATTCAATTTGAGAACAGTCATCCTGGGGCTCCAGGAAGCTATAACTTTGCAGAAGAGTCCAACCACGGCCCACAGCTGGCTCTGAGTGGTTATCTATGGTGACAGAGATCATGAAAATCATGCATGGACCTTTCCTTTGCTAATCAGCTTCCACGTTTGCTCTTCCGTGAGCATTCACAGCCAGCTGCAGGCCACAGGGGGACTCCCCTGCAAGGAAAGGATGGTAAACAAGAGGCTAGAAAACCGTTTCACCCAAATTTAGGGTTGATTCTAAACAGCAGAGAGTCCCAGCAGGAAGATACATAGAACCACTGGGATGTGGAAGGGAAGTGACTCTGGAGGCAAAGTATAGTCACAGTTAAGTAATATTCCAGGCTCAGCGTCCATAGCATAGTGGTTATGGCGCCAGCCACATACACTGAGGCTGGAGGGTTTGAACCTGGCCTGGGCCAACTAAATAACAATGATAACTGCAACAAAAAATAGCTGGGCACTGTGGCAGGCACCTATAGTCCCAGCTACGTGGGAGGCTGAGGCAAGAGAATCACTTGAGCCCACGAGTTTGAGGTTGCTGTGAGCTGTGACTCCACAGCACTCTACCAAGGGCAACAGCTTGAGTCTCTGTCTCAAAAAGAAGAAATACTCCAAACAAAAAAGTGGCACAGGATTTTTGTTGTACTTTCAGGTTTAAAAGCATTAGGAATGTAGTGTGGAGGACAAAACTTTGGCATTTCCACAACATTCTATGGTTTATAGGGACAACAGGACAGAATATTTGAAATTGGAACTTCTACACAAAATACAGGCTAGTTAGTGATTTACAGTAACTGGCTAATGGGATGGGAGGGGGGAAATAGAAAATAACATTAGGACAAGCTAATTGAGAAGTCTATCTGTAGAATGTACCATGATCTATCTTTAAACTGTATTTTCCACGGCTAACTTACAGAGAGATATATTCTATCTCAAACTAAGTGCTTCATAAAGAAAAGAATGTTAATTGTACAAGAACATCATATAATGAACTTGCCACTAGGTTATCAGAGCTACCGATAAATACAGTTGAGGATCCTGAAAGCGGAATACGAGGTCTACGGACAGTGTTCCCAAATTCAACACGGGTGCAGGGCTCTTACCAGCTTCTTTCTGCAGATTCCTTTCTATGTTAGACACACAGGACGCACAGGTCATGCCTTTGATTTGTAAAAAACATTTCTGCGGCCCCACTGTTCTGCTGGCTTGAAGGGCCTTTAGCAAGTGACTGGGCTCGTGGCTTTGAGAAAGCTCCTCAGCCTGGGGAGCCCCTTCCTGCACAGACGCAGGTGGAACACCTGTAGTTTGCACCATGGAATTGCCATCACTGAGGTTCCCAACAGGGCTGACAGAACAGTTTCCTAGGAAAAAATGTCAAAAATAATTCAAATTAGAAGAACAAGCACTAATTTATTTTTCAGAACAAGAGGTTCACACCTGATACTATTCAGATTAAAGCTCCTGGAGAGGCTAAGTGGTGTTTCCGTCTCTGTCCCTCCCTCCCCACAACCAGAGGCAGGCCCACAATTACAGATACATGAAAACACGCCCATACTTCAAGAAGAATTGTTCTGATTAGGCAAATGTTCTAATTAGACGACGATAACATCAATAATAATAATAATAATTCAGCAAGCAGTCTGCTAAGTACATTACATGTGTGTGCCCTCCTTTGATCACTAAAATAGCCCCATGTGGTAAGTACTATTATCTTCACTTTACAGAGGAAGACATGAGTTACAAGAAATTAATTTGTCTCAGCTCCCTCAGGCAGTAAGTAATGAAGCCAGCCTCTCAGGCTCTCATCTCCAGGGTCTGTCCGTCAGGACTCTCCCTCATCCTGGCTAACGGAGGTCTGGCTCCTCTCCATGAGAACCACCTTTACTGAGGGGTCTGCCTTTTTCTCATTCAAAGGAGAAATGAGTGTTTGTACCAGGGGTATATGTACTCCAGGCATCTTTTGTCAGTTGCCTGCATTGCAAATATCTCCTCCCAGTTATACTTTTAGTATCTTTTGATAAAAGAAGTCCTTAACAAAGTCCAAATTATCCGTATTAATAGTATTTTTTGTGGCTTGATGCTTATGGCTCAAGCAGCAAGGGCGCCAGCCACGTACACCGGAGCCGGTGGGTTCAAATCCAGCCCGGGCCTGCCGGACAACAATGAGAACTACAACCAAAAATGGCCAGGCCAAGTGGTGGGCGCCTGTAGTCACAGCTGCTTGGGAGGCTGAGGCAAGAGAATCGCTTAACCCTGAGAGTTTGAGGTTGCTGTGAGCTGTGTGTGATGCCACAGCACTCTACCTGGGGTGACAGCTTGAGACTCTGATGCCTTATTAATAGATGTGTCTACTCAACAGTGAGTTTGAAATCCATGATGCTTGCTTCTAAAAGCCCTATCATTTTAAATTCCCACATTAAAGTCTACAATGCATGTCAATTATTTCCTGTGCAGAGTTTGAGGTGATTTTGTCACATGGCGTCTGAGCCCTCAGAATGTTCTAAGACAAGGGAATGCCTCTGAAGTGACACCTATTTACCAAGGAGGGACACGACATTAATAACTCACTCACCCATTCGCTCAAAAAAACATTTACCAAACAAACACGTGAGCAAATCCAGACCTGTCTTCTAGGCAAAAACCAGGTCTAAATGTATTCTCAGTGGGGTGAATTTCAATGCCTGTCACTTGCCCATCTGCTCGCAAGCTGTTCCCCTCCCTGCAATCACAGGGTGGAGGCGGTGGGAGAGGAGCCCGACCCCGCAAACCACTCTCCCCAGGCTTCCTTGCCAACTTGTTTCTGATTACAGTGGCCCATGGGAGGTAACAAACCGAACAGGGGAAAAAAACAAAGCGTTTCTGCCTCTACGAGGGTCCCAGCTCCTCCTGTCGCCTCTCCCTTCTGGGGTTCCAATGGTCCCAGTTACTACCAAGGAACCTCAGCCTCAGGGCCCTGGTAACTCTCCTTGGTCTCTCAGACCTCCAGCCCTCGAGGAGTTGGCTGCCTGGGGTTTTCAACTCTGAGACCTTTGTTACTTGGTGCCTGTATTAAATGCCTGCACTGAGCCATCTGTGACTCCACCTGTCACAGCCCACAGCTTCTTCTCACTGCCTTCACAAATACCTACTCTGTGCTGGGTGCTAGAGAGTCCTAGGAGAAACAAATCATGCTGGTTTGAAGACTGTCTTCAAGGGCCTCCTAATCAAACAAGGACCGATCAAATACAAATATCATTTTAGTATTTAAGTGATTATAAATGACAGTCATCAGCACTCTCATGGTTTATTCTAAATTAAAGTTGCCGTTGCCACATATAACGCAGGACACTCAGTTGAATTTGAATTTCAGATAAACGACAAATAATTTTTTAGCATAAGTATGCCATAAACATCTTATGACATACTTACATTAAAAAAGTATTCACTGATTATCTGGAATTCAAATTTAACTAGGTATCCAATATTTTTATTTGCTAAGTCTGACACCCTAAATACTTCTTGGACTAAATATAATTCTCATAATTCTTCCTAATTAAAAAAATAAAACAATCACTGTTCTTTTCTTTCTAGGTTTACCTAATCAAACTCAATTATTCTGGAATATGTAGTTGGATGCTAATTTCTGTTTACCACCAGTAACCAGACCGCCCTATGGAACGACTTCAAACATCACACAGACACAGCAGATGTTGACTTAATACTAAATTTCTCACCTTGAGTATGGGATTTACTGTTCTATTGTGTTTTCCTTATTGGTTTTTGTCTTTAAAAAATTCCTTCCTGAACTTTACCTAACAAATGCAATCAGTGTAACCTGGTTTCTTGTACCTCAATGAATCCCCAACAATAAAAAAAAAAAAAATTCCTTCCTGAAACGTGGTACAAAAGACAAAAAACACACTGTGGCTAGGCTGCCCCGTACGACTCCCCCAGCCCCCGCAGCAGTGTGTGCGCCATGTGTGCAGAGGGGGGAACGGGGAGAATCACAACAGAGGGAACTTTTCAAGGACACAAGCTTTATCTCAGTGGCCACAGGAAACAGGGTGTGGGAAATCAAAGTCCACTTGGCTGAGTGTGGAGCTGCTGGGACTGGTCCGTGATGCTAAAGGCAGCTCTTCCTGGTGCTAGGCCGGCCACTCCCTAGCACCAGCCACGTAAGCCTGGCCTACAGAGTGGTGTGCACGTACAGGCCCTGTGCCTGGGGCCCGAATAGTTAAAACACACTACCCACGGCCAGGCGTGGTGGCTTACACCTGAATTCTAACACTCTGGGAGCCCGAGGAGGGTAGACTGCTTCAGTTCAGGAGTACAAGACCTCTCTGAGCAAGAGTGGGATTCTATCGCTACTGAAAATAGAAAAAAACTAGCCTGGCATAGTGGTACGTGCCTGTAGTCCCAGCTATCTGGGAGCTAAGGCGAGAGGATTGCTCGAGCCCAGGAGTTTGAGTTTGCTGTGACCTATGATGACACCACAGCACTCTACCAAGGGCAATGGAGTGAGTCCCTGTCTCAAATCAAACAACAACAACAACCACCACCACCCGACATCCCACACTACCAGAGCTGTAGTGACACAACCTGTACCCTTCCCTCCTTATCTGCACCTTTCTCTAACCTCACCAACCCATCACCCTCTCCAGCACTTCTAGTCCCTAGCCCCTCCCCACAAGGCAGGCTGGGCTCCCACCTTCCTGGGGTCCTGATGCAGCTGCCAAGGCTTCCGCTGGCCTCCCCTCGCTCACCCTAAAGGACGCAGTTCGATCCTGAGCTTCTGCGCTCTGGTGTCACGTCCATGTTGCCTGGGAGACCCCCATTCCCTGTTTCTTTCCCACCCGACACTTACTCTCCCCAGGCCTCTGCCATCTCCCAGGGCCCATATGCTCCCTTGAAACTCAAGACCCTTCTATCCCACTGTGCCCTAACACTTTAGCTAGGGGCTCCCCAGGCCCTGCTTCCCTCCACAGTCACCTGCATCACAGCCCCTGGTTGGCCCCAAAGCTCTACGGAGCTGACCTCCTCGTGTCTTTCAGACCCACATCCTGCTCTCCGGACCCACTCAGTCCTCTCCTGGCCTCCCGTGTGGCCTCACTGCCTCTGTTCACACTGCCTGACACCAGACTGAGCCTCTGAAACACAATCTAACTTCTGTTAGACCTTGGGGGGCTCCCTTGCCTCACTGCCATCAAAGGGGACAGAGGAAGTCACTGTCATCCCCTTCCCTTAAATCCCACTTGTAACACAATGGTCTCTAGGTGACAAGACTAAAGTTCTGCTGTTTTTATTGTTCTGTTTTGTCTGCCAAAGCAATCTCTGGAGTTGGTCAGAGAAGGACCTGATGCTTCCACACTGCTGTATCTCAGAATGCAGAGTTAAAATCTCTCCAGAAAGAAGCCCCAATTCCAGGGGTTTCCGGCATTTAGGTCTGCTATGGTTTGGATGCGTCCTGCAGATTTCAGTGTTGGAAACACAATTCCCAGTGTGGCAATACTGAAGAGGGGACCGAACCCTTAGGGCCCTGCCCTGGTGAACGGATCCATCCATTAGTGGGTTAACAGACTGATGAGTTTTCCTGGCAGGGGAACCGGAGGCTTTACCAGAGGAAGAGAGACCTGAGCAGGCATGTTAGCACACTCAGCCCCCACCCTTGCCAGAAGATGGCCTGCGAGTCCCCAGCCGCGAGAAAGCCCATTCAGATGCTCCCCCTCAACCTCAGACTTCTCCTTAACCGTGAGAAACTACTTCCGTTTCTTTATAAATCAGCCTGTTTCAGGCATTCTGTTATAAGCAACAGGGACGGACTATTACAAAGTCCCAACTACATTCGAGGCAAAATCCAAACATTAGAAATTGTCCTTCCTCTATAACACGTGAGGAAAGGCTGCAGGAACTCATTTAATAAGTGTGGCTACGTGCAGCACGGGGCAGGCTCCCCTCGCCACGCTGCACACACAGACCAGCTACGTACCCGCAGGAGCAACCGAGGCCACAAACCCCATGTCTTCCACAGCAGCTCTGAGCTCTTCTGAGCTAATGACAGAGGGGTCGTGAAGAATGGTTCCAGTCCCTTCAGCCCAAGAGACTGACGCCTGCTGTACCCCTTCCCGCCGGGAGATGGCGCCTTCGATGGCCTGGGCACAGGACGCACAGCTCATGCCTGCAATGGTGAGCACCGTGGGACCGCAGCGGCCCTGCTCCTTGGCTCTCTGCGGGGAGCCAGGGGAGTGGCAACCGGGAGGCCCGTGATCTGGTCCACTGCCTTCTGCTCCATCAGGAAGAGAAACTTTAAAGTTCCCGGGTGGAAGCGCCTCAATGGCCCTCTGCAAAGACATGGGGCTGGTACGAGAAGGATCGTACTGTACTTGGGCAGTTCTGTCCTCCAAGGACACGCGAATATTTTGAACCCCTGGGAGCTGGCCTATGTTTCCTTCAATATTCAAGACGCATGACTGACAGTGCATTCCATCTATTCTCAGCTGGAGGACGACCACATGGCTCCCTTGGCCACCCAGGGTCTCCGAATTACTGGAATTCTGGTTAGCAAAAGCTGAAGGCGTCTTTGGGTTAGAGCTCTGTAACTGCCTAATATCAATCAGTCCCAGACTTAAGGGCGTCACTTTGTTTTTGATGGCAGCTTCAAATCCCATGTCATTGACATGCTCCCTGAGGTCTTCTGGCTGAATGAGATAAGGCTGGTAAGTGATGACGGCCTCCTGGCTGCTGAGGGAGACTCTAGCCCGCACTACCCCCTGCAGTTTCCGGACCTTGCCTTCGATGGTGCTGACGCAGGACTGGCAGGTCATGCCCTTCACACGGAGCCTCACCACAGCCTCCTGGGAGGGCCAGGACCTGGAGGGCCAGGAAGCAGCCTTTCCTTGTGTGACGCTGGCTTCAAAACCCATGTCCCCAATTTGCTGGCAAACCTGCTGCAGGCTGATGACAGATGGCACATGTTTCACAGTGGCGCTGCCTTGGTCCAGGGAAACCTCAATGCTTACGATGCCTTTCAGACTGGAAATGATGCCCTCAATGGACTGGACACATGACTGGCAAGTCATACCCCAAATCCTGATCACGTTTGTGGCCACCTGAGGGGAAGGGCACAGGCCATCCGGACTGCCCTCGAAGCCAACGTTGTCGAAGGCAAAACTCTGCTTCATTGCTGGTTCCCAGGCACGAGTAGGCAAAGGAAGTTTAGATGAGATCTAAAAGGAAAAGATATAGCATTTTTACCCTTAAAACTAGGTATTTTCTACAATATTTCAGTTTTCCTGGAACTGAGATAATAAAAAAAACAAAGCCACTAGTGTCAAAACATCCCAAGGGTACGAGAACATAAAATACCGAGAAAGAAAGTTAAAGACATCATGTATAAAATCGACGGGTTTAGCTCTGACACTCTGTGATTCTGAACCTAGAAGCCAACTGTCTGCCCTCCTTAATGAAACGTCTTTCTCGCCCAGCAGGCGTGGAGGATTCTGAAGGAGAGAAGGAAAGCACAATGAGGCACAATGCAGCTTTATGCACAGAACACAGCACTGCAGCCCGAAATGGGAAGGTGCAGGTCTTACAAGAGACCTCCCATCTCTGGCTCATACCCGAAACCTCCTGCAAAACTTAGTCTTTTCAGCTCAAACTCTGGGGGTCCTGCTGGATTGCAAACCCCGAAATAAGCAACACCACTTCCCTATCTCCCTCTAGGGCAGTAGTTCTCAACCTGTGGGTCATGACCCACAGGAACTGTATTAAAGGGTCGGGGCATTAGGAAGGTTGAGAACGACTGCTCTAGGGGGTACCTGATTCTCTCAGCAGAAAAAATGTGATTAACACTCTTGGGGTGCAGGCTCCCAGTGCAGTTTCCCAGGCCCCTCAGGTCAGAACCCACAGGTGGGCCACATGCCTGTGGAAAAGAACTGCTCGCTGGGCGAGGTAAAATGATCACTGGGCCAAGAGGGCGGGAGGGGAAATGTTGGAAGAACAGAAAGTTAAGTTTAACAAGGAATTTCACAGCTCTGCCTCTGACTGTTACTGACCTCCTGGGTGTTCATAGGAGTTTTAGTCATTACCTAATTTTTAAGTATGTCACCAAATTAAATTAAATGGACATATTTCTTTTCTTTTTTTTGGAGACAAGAGTTTCACTATGTCACCCATGGTAAAGTGCCATGGCGTCACAGCTCACAGCAAGCTCAAACTTTTGGGCTTAATTCTCTTGCCTCAGTCTCCCAAGTAGCTGGGACTACAGGCGCCCACCACAATGCCCGGCTATTTTTTTAGTTGTTGCAGTTGTCATTGTTGTTTAGTAGGCCCGGGCAGGGTTGAATCTGCCAGCCCCAGTGTATGTGGCCAGTACCCTAACCACTGAGCTATGAGTGCTGAGCCAAATGGACATATTTCTTAATGCACTACAGTACAAGAGTCATTTCCTGACTCTACACGTGATGATGTGGCCATAACCATTCTATTAACAAGACAAAATGTTCCTGGCTCGGCACCTGTAGCTCAGTGGCTAGGGTGCCAGCCACATACATGGGACGTGGCGGGTTTGAATCCAGCCTGGGCCTGCCAAACCACAATGACAACTACAACCAAAAAATAGCTGGGCACTGTGGTAGGTGCCTGTAATCCTAGCTACTTGGGAGGCTGAGGCAAGAGAATCGCTTAAGCCCAAGAGTTTGAGGTTGCTGTGAGCTATGATGCTACAGCACTCTACCCAGGGCGACAGCTTGAGACTCTGTCCACCCCCGAAAAAAACAGACAAAATGTTCCTTTCACAGGCTCACAATCTTCTACTCTCTCAATTAGACGTATTTTTTATACCAGTTATTAGTAAGTGTGCTTCGAAAATTTAGAAATGGGCTCTTACGTATCATTATATAAATCATGTTTCTCTCTGCTTGTACACTACCCTAGTCATCCTCAGATAAATCCCCCTGAACACGGGTGGATCATCCCCACATCCCTGCACACCAAATGCAGGTCTTTCCAACTGGCTTATGAGGAGTTTAACAAGATGAAGGTCTAAGTAACTTTTAAAATGGAGACTATAAATGTTGATTTGTTATCCACAAAGGGAACAATAAGCAAATTGGAGATTAATAATTACAAGAATTTTTTTTTAAATCACTGTAGTGTTTCCTAAGACAGCAGAGAAAAAGAGAATAATTAAGTGATTTTGGAGAAAGCAATTCAAGTGTTTATTGAATTCGACAAACCCAGTCATGCCCCCCACCTGGAGCCTGAGCCATTAGCCGATTCCGTCACCATGTGAACATGACAGAGTGGATTCACAGAAACCTACACAGCACAGCCTCTGCACACCTGGACTGCAGGGGATGGCCTATCGCTCCCAGGCCACACACCTACAGAGCATGCTACTATATTGGACACTGTAGGCAAAAGGAAACACAATGGTAAGCATCTGTGTGTCTAAACGCAACAAAGGTACAGTAAAACTATCGTGTAAAAGATAAAAAGTGGCAAAACCATATAGGTGTGCTTATCAAGAATCGAGCTTCCAGGACTGGAAGCTGCTCTGGCTGAGTGAGTGGAGAGTGAGTGTGAAGGCCTGGGATGTTACTGTGCACCACTGCAGACATATAAATGCTGGATACTTAGGCTACATCAAATTAATAAAAAAAAAATTATCCCTTTAATAATAAATTTTTCTTTCTTTTTTTTTTTTTTATGAGACAGAGCCTCAAATTATCACCCTGGATAGAGTGTCATGGCATCACAGCTCACAACAACCTCCAATTCCTGGGCTCGAGCGAGTCTCTTGCCTCTGCCTCCCAAGTAGCTGGGACTACAGGCGTCCGCCACAACACCCAGTCATTTTTTGTTGCAGCCAGCATTGTTGTTTGGCAGGCCCAGGCTGGATTCGAACCCGCCAGCTCAGGTGTACGTGGCTGGTGCCTTAGCCTATTGAGCCACAGGCACTGAGCCAGCTTTAATAATAAATTAACCTTAGCTTACTTTAACTTTTTTACTTTAGAAATATTTTAATATTTGTTTAATTTTTTTTAAACAAATTATTTTAATATTTGTTTAATATTTGTTTAATTTTTTTTTTTTACTCATTTGTGATATATAACATTTAGGCTCGGTGCCTGTAGCTCAAGCAGCTAAGGTGCCAGCCACACACATCAGAGCTGGTGGGTTTAATGACAACTAAAACCAAAAAATAGCCGGGTGTTGTGGCAGCGCCTGTAGTCCCAGCTACTTGGGAGGCTGAGGCAAGAGAATCACTTAAGCCAGGAGTTGGAGGTTGCTGTGAGCTGTCATGTCACAGCACTCTACACAGGGCGACAGCTTGAGGCTCTGCTTCAAAAAAAAAAAAGTAACATTTAGCTTAAAACACAAACACACTTTACAGCTGTCCAAAAATATTGTCTTTGTGTAACCCTAGTCTACAAGTTTTCCTATTTTTCTTTTTTTTACCTTTTAAAATATTTTTGTTAAAAACTAAGACACACACACATTAGCCTAGGCCTCCAAAGTATCATCTGCATGACCATCTCCACAATTATTTCCACTGGAAGGTCTTCAGGGACAATAACACACAGGGAGCTGTCATCTCATGTGACAACAAAGCCTTCTGCAGAAATACTTCCTGAACTGTTCTACAGTTAACTTTTCTTCTTTTTAATAAGTAGGAGTACTCCCTAAAATAAAGATTAAAGCGCAGTAAATACAGTAACATAGTCATGTACTATTATTATCAAATATTATGTACTGCACATAACTGTACATGCTAGACTTTTATGACTGGCAAAGAAGTAGGTTAGTTTAAACCAGCAGAACCACAAACACACGTGTAATGCTCTGGGCTACCACATTACAAGAGCGGCATCCCTAGGCCACAGAATTTCATGGGACCACCATTGTGGATGTGCTCCATCACTGACTCAACATTACAAGGAGCACGACAGTCTGTGGTAAACATGACGTGGCATAACAATATTAACAGAGAACTGGATGGCCTCTGCAGAAACCTACCTGGAAAAATAAAAATTAGGAAGCTATACGCTAAAAGACATTTCAGATAGAACAAAGACTTAGATGTAAAAAAATGAAATTAATAAAAATACTAGAAGAAAACTTAGGAGACTATCTATAATAAACTCAGAGTCAGAGAAAGCCTAAACATGAGAAACAAAACAAAAACAAGAAAATATGACAGCTGTAAAATAAAAGACTGATACAACTATCTGCAATAAGGAAAAAATATTCCTCAAACCATCAAGTTTGAAAAGATAAGAAACTGCGAGGCAGGGGGAAATGATTTGCTTCACACAGCTACATTAAGAGCTAATTTCTTTTTTTTTTTTTCCTGCCACCTGATATTGTCATTTTTTTTTAATAATTTTATTAAATCATAATTGTGTACATTGGTGCAATCATAGGGCAGAATGTGCTTCATATACAATCAGAAACATTTTGATCGTACTGTGAGAGATAGCCCTCATAGCATTTTCTTAATCACTAT